>PVHP010000584.1:126305-138114 GCA_004024765.1 Zapus hudsonius
ACATTTAGTGGGCAAACAATGAGTTATTATCCCCAATTCCCCGCTGCCCTCCCCTCCCCCCTCCACTGGATAACCTCCTCCATGGGTCGTCTGGATCAGTCCTTGTGACAGGGGACCATGGATAGCCTAGTATTCAGCCAGGTTCTCCTGGCCATGCCTCTGGATAATCTCCCCCACCACGGCTCTCACAATCTTTCCGAAGGGCTGGAAATCTTGAGAAGATTGTAGGAAGCTCCATTTTGGGGCGGGGTTGCTCAGGGAACTTAGGGCTTCTCTAAGGGTGGGTTCAAGCAGAGGGATTCTGTGCACTGTCAGCCTGAGCTGCTCTTACTCCACCTCCCTCAGTTTCACCATGGAATAATTCAGCTAGACTCTGGTAAGGAGCTTAGGGGCTCCTTAGTTTGGAAAAAAAAAGACAAATTTCCACACCCATAGCTAGGGTCCTAAATACTCAGTTAACAAACAGGGGAAGCCAATGTAGCTAGCCTGCTATTCTAATCCTGGTTTTGGGAAGCAAGAAAGCAGCAGGCTGGTAAGGGATTGAAGAGGGAGATAAATGGAGTGAGTCATAGTGGGTCTTGGTAAGCCTTCAATTATCCCTGGTCCTCTGGAAGCCTGCCGAGGCCTAAGACTGAACACATTCTCAGCAGTTTCCACAAATCCTTGGCTCACTGTGGAGTATTTATCTTAAAAGATCCAGTTGAAAGTGAAAGTTGGAATGGATCGAAAGTCTCCTGACCCCCAAAGGTGGGTCGAAGTCACAGCTCCTGGTACCTTATTTGGAACTAAGTTGTTTACAGATGCAATGTTATGATCCCCAGGATGGAATCATCCTCATTTCCCTAAGCTTAATGGCTACTGTCTTCTGAAGAGAAAGGAGAGGGAAATTTAAGACGCGGACAGGGGAGAAACAGAAAGGGAAGCTGTGTGAAAATGGAAACAGAGATTGGGGTGCTGTGTTCACCAGCCCAGGAGCACCAAGGATGGCTGGCATCCACCAGGATCTGGAAGAGAGGCCTGGGGCAGGTATTCCTTCAGTGTCACAGAATAAACTCTGCCAACAGCTTGATCTCAGACTTCCCACCTTCAGAACTGTGGAGGGAATTAATTTGTATTGTAAAAGCCATCAAGTTTCTGGTCATTTGTTCTGGAAGCCCTAGGAAATTCTTATGGTTGGTGTTGAGAATGAATGATGCCTAGGTTACTTTCTCACAATGCAGAGTGTGGAATGTTGGGCTCAGAGAGGCCAGAGTCTGACTTCCAGCTCCATTATCTACTGGTGATTATGACTACCTAACCTCATCTGCCTTACCTGTAAAACAAGCCTCCTTCAGGAAGACTTTCCCTAAATCCAGCCTGTAATAAACTTGTTGATTGAAAATCCTCTAAGGGTAGAGATGATGTCATATCTATCTTAGTAGTCATAGTATGTGCTGTATGCTGGGCATGCTCAGTGCATCTTATGTGGTTGATATGAGTACCAAGGTACCTTTGATGTTTTATATGTCCATCTTCAAGTTTTGTATGCCCTTATTCCACATTTTGGCATGCATTTACACATCCCCCAGGAAAAGAAGCAATGCGGGTCTTAAGGAATGTATAAGCCTCAGCTACAGAAAGGTTCAAGGATTAAACACTGGGTGAAAGAAGCAGTAAGAAACGATCATGGTTTGCTCACAGGATGCTAGGAGCCTGTGTATAAAGGGTGGGATTTAGACTGGATTTAGAATCATCTAGGAGACACATCTCTAGGCATGCCTATTGAGACATTTCCAGAGAGGTTGGAAGACCCACCCTGAATGCATGTGACACCATTCCATGGCCTGAAGTCCTGGATTAAAAGAAATGGGGAAAAGGAGAAAGTGAGCTGACTACCAGTATTCATCTCTTTCTGCTTCCTACCTGGGGATTCAATGTGCCCAGCTAGCTGCCTCACTCATGTTCTTGCTGCCATACCTTCCCTCTCATGATCTACTGTATTCCTCCAAAATAATCCCTTCCTCCCTTAAGCTGCTCCTATCAGGTATTTTCTCCTAGGACAAGAAAAGTAATACAGAAGGAAAGCTTCATCCCTGCTTGAAGACATGTCAAAGACACTGTTAGCTGTACTGGAAACTGACTCTACAGTAAAGCATGACATACAAACTTATAGTACTGAATTCACATCTGTGCATATGTTTCTTCTGTGTTAAGCATCTTTGATGATTCACATGCCCTCAACGTGCTATGTGGTGAGACCAAATGGAATCACAAACCTCAGAATTCTAGAGCAGACCAGCTGTCCAAACCTGATATTATTTCTAGTTATAAATAGTGACTGGGCACAAAGTGAGCTCATAAAATTGATGGTTATAAGGCTTTGGGTATTTGGGGGGGAAAGGAAGAAAAGGATGCCAAGAAATCCAAGTGTAAGAATTAACCCAGCAGGAAAAAGAGCAGTGAGAAGTTATAGGTGACTGCAGTTACAAGCAAAAGCATACCAGGGAAGGCAGTATAGAATTGGAGAGAAGAAAAAGAAGACATTTTGAGATGCTACTGCCCCCTAATATCAGAGCTGTGCTATTTCTTATTGAAAATAACTTAGGGGGCAAGAGATTGCTCAGTGGTTAAAGGCACTTGATTGCAAAGCCTGATGGTGTGGGTTTGATTCCCCAGTACCTATATAAAGCCAGATGCACAAAGTGGCACATACATCTGAAGTTTGTCTGCAGTGGCAGGAGGCCCTGGTGTGCCTGTTCTCATTTTCTCTCTCTCTAGCCCTACAAATCAATCAATAAAATTGTTTTAAAACTTAATAATATATTTTAGTTGTTAAGAATACTGTATGTAAAATGTAGAAATCTTTATACTTATTAAATTTCTGCATAAATAAAATTAGCACTTAAAAAGTTTTATTTTGGTGAATCTGATGGAAAGCCACATGAGATTTCTTATTTATTTATTTATTTATTTATTTATTTATTTATTTATTTATTTATTTATTTTTCTTTATTGTCCATAATGAGTTACATTGTTTAGTGGGCCAACCATGAGTTGTTATCCCCAATTCCCCATTGCCCCCCTTCCCCATCCCCAGTCAGCTGGATATCCTCCTCCGTGGGCTGTCTGTATCAGTCTTTGTGGTAGGCGACCATGGATAGCCCAGTCTTCAGCCGGGTTCTCATGTCCCAAGTGTGTTGTTACTGAGGGTTGCCAAATCTCTGATATTCTCCCCCACCATGGCTCTCACAATCTTTCCGCCCCCTCTCCCGCTCAGTTCCCTGAGTCGTGGTGGGTGAGTATTGAGACTGCTTTAGTGTGCCACATGAGATTTCTAAGAAGGCATCATATTTTGCTTTTGTGAAATTTTGTAAAAATCACAGGTAGGATTACAAATTTCCTCATCCCATTGTTACTCTGATAAAAGTTATATCAAACCCCGCTGGTCATGGTAGCATAGCACTGTAATCCTAGGGCTAGGGTGATGGCTCACTGAGTAAGGTGCTTGCCATGCAAACTTGAGAACCTGATCCTCAGTACCCATATCAAATGCCTGGTGTGGTGGTGTGCACCTGTAATCCCAGCATTGGGGAGATAGAGACTGGGAATCCCTTGGACTCATTGTCTAGCTAGTCTATCCAAATTAGTGAGCTCTTGGTTCAGCAAACGACCCTGTCTCAAAAAGATAAGGTGGATATCCACACAAATCAACTCCTGTAATCCCAGCATTGGGGAGATAGAGACTGGGAATCCCTTGGACTCATTGTCTAGCTAGTCTATCCAAATTAGTGAGCTCTTGGTTCAGCAAACGACCCTGTCTCAAAAAGATAAGGTGGATATCCACACAAATCAACTCCAAATGGATCAAGGATCTCAGTGTAAACCCCAAACCCTGAAATGACTAGAGGAAAAGGTAGGGAGAACACTTCAAGATATTGACACAGGGAGGTACTTTCTAAATAGTATCCCATTAGCCCAGGATATCAGGAAAACAGCCAACATATGGGATCTCATGAAACTAAAAAACCATTGGACTGTTAAGTAAGGAATCCATCAACTGAGTCAAGAGACAATCTATAGAATGAGAGAAAATACTCACCAGGTATATATTCTAGATTAATATCTAGAATATATGAAGAACTCAAAATACAATAACCAAATGAGTCAACCCAATAAAAAAATGGACCTTGAAGCTGAACAAATGAAGATATACAAATGACAAATAAATATTTTTTAAAATGTTCAACATCTTTAGAAACCAGGGGAGTAAAAATTAAAATTGGTAAAACCACTATGAAAATCAGTGTGGAGGTTTCTCAAGAAGTTGAAAATGGATTTGTTATATGACCCTGCTATACCACTCCTGGGTATTTACCCTAAAGATTTTACACTTTATTATAGTTACTTGTTCAGTCATTTTTATTGCTGCTCTATACACAATAGCTAGGAAATGGCTAGATGCCTATCCACTGATGAACAGGTAATGAAGGTGAGGCATGAGGTAGTTTGAATGTATATCCCCCATAGACTGAGGTGTTTTATTAAAGCTTGTAACTTGGGTCTCCAGCCACCTTGCTGGAGGAGGTGTCACTGGGGGCAGATCCTGAGTTCTAGCCCTAAGTGTTTCAAAACACTTAAAAAAAAGTGTTTGGTGTCAGATCTGATTTCCAGCCCTAAGATATTCAGAGAGGTTTGAGCTCTGGTGGGTCCCTGCTGCTTTCTGCTTTTGGTTTTTACAGGCTGTTTGGTTGTTTCTTCCTGCTTGGCTGTATGGTAGCAGCTTCTTCCACCATTGATGGAACTTCCCCCTGCCTCTGTACACTGAAGCAAACTTCTTCCACCTATAAACTGTGTCTGGTTTGGATGTTTATCCCAGAAACATGAAGCTGACTATAACAAAGTGCATATACATAATGTAGTTTTATCCTGCTATAAAGAAAAATAAAATTGTGAAATTTGCAAGAAAATGAATGTATCTGGATAAAAGATCTTCATATATATCATTATGTAAATGAATATATATATGTTAAATGTGCTTTCACAGTATTTTTAAATTATTATTTGCAAGCAAAGAGAGATAGAACAGAGACAGACAGAGAGAATGGGTGTACCAGGGCCTTCAGGCACTGCAAACAAATTTCAGATGCATGCACCACTTTGTGCATCTGGCTTTATGTGGAAACTGGGGAATTGAACTCCTGTCCTTAACTTTTGTAGGTGAGCGCCTTAACCACTGATCCATCTCTCCTGCCCTTTCATAGTATTTTTGATAATTTTTTGACATTTATTTTAAATAATTTATACAGTTATATAATGTGTTTTAATCATATTCACCACCTGTCTTCTCCTATGTTTTCCCTTCCACTCCTGGTAACCTCATCTACTCAAATAATCCCCTTCCTACCTTCTTTTATTTTGTGTGTGTGTGTGTGTGTGTGTGTGTGTGTGTGTGTGTGTGTGTGTGCGTGTGTGACCTATTGGGTTAAATTTGATAAATTCTTAATACTAATTTATACAGTTTATGGTAATCATTTTCACCACTTTAAAAAGGGTTTAATTTTTGCAGACAGAATATTTCTTTTCTTTAAATTCTGGAAATATACTTATTGTTTTGGGAAAGTGTCTATTATCTATCTAATCTGTCTTTTATCATCTATTCTCTCTGTCCACCTGCTATGTAGCTATCTATTTGTATATACACATATCTTTGTTCATGTCTCTATTTCTATGTCTCATTCTCTTTCCTTTTCCCACCTTTGCTCTCCCAGGCTCTCTGTCTCTCTCTCTCTGTATCTCTGTCTCTGTCTCTGTCTCTCTCTCTCTCTTTCTGTGTTTCCCTAGCTGGCTAACTTCCCTGGATCTGGATCCTTTCCCACCTTCCATGGAAGAAGCTGAAGAGGCCAAGTGCATCCCTCTCACCCTACTTACAGCTGTGCCTAGGTCCCATGTACAGAGCCTGTGGTAGGGGAGAGCCCCTCTTTCCCTCTGTGACTTGATTTCTGTTTTGGTCCTGGCTGTCATTTAGATTCCTTTATTCCTGGCTATATCCCTAGCCTTCATTTCCATATTTTCTGATGATTCTGGAAGCTACTAGATAATCATTTGAAACATATGTTTTCTTTTTAAATTAGCCAGGGTCTTTTTGTTACTTGTGTCTAAGAACTCCATAAGATAGTAAGCTCTTCCCAATTTCACATACAAAATGCAGGACCTAATTATTTTCAGTAGGATAATGAGCCATCTGGATGTTTTCACTTCCAAGAAGCTCAGACGTTTGGAGCAGAATTTTGGAGGTGACTTTGTTATGTGCACTTGTGGAGAGCATCACCAGCTGGAGTGGAAAGATGACTGGGTTCAGAACTAGATGCCCTCATGTCTCTTGTTAGTTGTGGGGTATTGGGAACACCAGTGAATGTCTTGTGTTACATTGTGTTTGTGTTTAAGTGTGTGTGTGTGTGTGTGTGTGTGTGTGTGTGTGTGTGTGAATGTGAAGATGTAGCAGTTACTGTCTTGTTGCTGGACAAAACACCCAACCAAAACAGTTTATGGAAGGAAAGGGTTTATTTCAGCTTACAATCTCTAGGGGAAATTTCACTGTGACAGGGAAAGCCTGGCATGAGCAGGAAGCTGGCTCAAACATCACACATCAGCAGGAAGATATTGGAGAGAATGAGCTGAGCTAACAATGACAAGGGGCACTGGATTATAAAATACCAAGACCCATTCCCAGTGACATACCTCCTTTAGCCAAGGATCTACCTCCCAAAGCTCTGCCATCTGGGAATTGAGGATGAAACTTCATCACACATATGAGGTTATGGGGACATTTCACATACAAACCATTATAATAGATGACCCCAATTTCCTCCAGATTTGAAGTTCTACAATTTTAAGCAGATTCAGAAACTTTGGACTTCATCTCCTGCTTCCTAGATCCAAATTCTCAGTTCCAGTAATTACGTAATGCTGAGTAAGTATAAATAAAACATTAAAGAGGAATAAAGAAAGTGAGTATATATTCTTCTGAAAGTTTAAACTTATGTGACCTTTGATGAAACTATCTGTATTTGTGAAAGGGCATTGTGTACTCAGGTTTATAGCCAAAGTCATGGATTAGCTTTATACATTTACATTAATTTCCCCTACTGTAGCTTTCCATTAAAAAAGTACTTAAATATTATTAACAGCAAATGTGAGACCTCTCAAAATCTTGTTTCACGTAAAACTGAAAATTGAGACTGAATACAGTTGGCATATATGCTGATAGCATAGCACGTGTTATAACTTAGATGCTTGGAGAATGAGCCCTTCATCTGTTTCCTTTGGTGACATCAACATAGACATCTATAACAATTTGGTACTGGAAGGAATCTCTTCAAACCTCTATTTTATAGATGAGAAGAAAGAGATCCTATAACTAACTTCAAATTCAGTGGTAGATCTGAGACTAGAACTCATGGCTTACACTCTCAGTAACAAGATGGTTGACCACTACTGAGAACCATAGCCTTGTTTGGCGTGAACATTTGGTGTTGTAGACTCTTACTCAATTCCATCACAGTGTAATTTCTGCTATGATATGTACACTGGGGAATCCAAGAAAACATTCAAAGAGGTGTTTTTTTTAACTGAAGAGGCTGGGGAGATAGCTCATCTGGGAAAGTGCTTGCCTGACAAGCATGAAGACCTGAGTTTAATTCTCAGAACCACATAAAAATGCTAGGTATCAGTCAAAACCTGTGGCTGGGTTGGGCATGGTGGCACATGGGAGGCAGAGGTAGGAGGATTGCTGTGAGTTCAAGGCCATCCTGAGACTATAGAGTAAGTTCCAGGTCAGCCTGGGCTAGAGTGAGACCCTACCTTGTAAAAACAAACAAGCCTATGGTTGGGAAGGTCATAAGCCATTATGGGGAAGCTACTACTTTTGCTTGGCTAAATGGACATTGCTCTCTAAATATTTATATTTATGCCCATATATTAGTGCTGCTCTTATTTTTGGTTAGAGAAACTTCTATTTATTTATTCATTTATTTATTTATACATTTACTTATTTTTAGATGGTGGTGACTACATAGGAGACTCATAACTGATCACAGTGCTGAGAAGCAACAGTGGAGTGTTCAGCACTAAATGAGACTTACTATCATACCTTCCAAGGCTCAGGGGCCACTGTGGAACAAATGACAGAAAGAATGTAAGAACCAAAGGATGTGGAGGAGTGCTTACAGTACTGTCTTCCAGACACAAAGTAGCTGGTGCATTCATGGCCTCACAGTGGCTGTCATTACCTGCACAAGACCTATTTAATGCTGGGTCCATCAACATTTTGCCATGGATGATGGAGGAGGGGAAGAGGGACTAATTGCAAAGAAGAGGGAATTTAGTGGAGGGAGGTTGGGGATAAAGGAGGATGGAGGGAGAGGATTATGAACAGGATACATTGTGTATAGCGTGAAAGGTGTCAAGAAAAAGATAACAAAATGCTAAGCATGGTAGCATGTGCCTCTAATACTAGCATTTAAGAGGCAGAGACAGGAGAGAGACAGGAGACTAACTAGCCAGCCAGTCTAGCCTAATTGGTGAGTTCCAGGCCAATGAGAGACGCTGACTCAGAAAAGGTGGACAAATTTCTTGAGGATGACACCCGAGATTGTCCTCTGGCCTCCATGCACACACGCACACACACACACACAAAAAAAAAAAAAAAAAAAAAAAAAAAAAAAAAAAAAAAAAAAAAAAGAAAGAAAAAAAGAAAAAAAAAACACCTCAGGACTCAGAATTTTAAAGCTGGGAGCTAGAACTTTATTTTAGTACGTAGATTTAGATGCAGGCTATGCTTCTAAAATCTGTTTGTGATGTTGTGACGATGACAGCTGATAACAGACCTAAAGTCTTTCTTAAAGCTCTGATTGGTAGAGAACAAGAGCATGAGTGTGGCTACTGAGCAGGAGGTGGGCATTATTTTTCTGTCAAGTGTCTGATGTAGGCATAGTGTGGCTCCAGGATGGTCTTATCTTTCTGGCTGGGAAAAGGTTTACTTGCTTTAGGTTGGATCAGAAAAGTCTGTAGCATATTAAATAGCCCTGGTGCTTATTTAAATGTAGTGAGAGAAAAGCAACTCCTGAATACTGTGTGATGACTTAGTTAAGATGTAGTCTATCAGACAAGACTGATGTGTTCTGATAGCAACACCCAATAGAGTTAAAGCAGGGCAGGGATGACATCCACTGAAGATGAGTTCAGAAACTTCCGTGTGGATAGAATTGGCAAATGAGATGCAGCTGATCTGATTTCTTAGCCCTGCTCTGCCTACTTCTTCTGCATTTCACTGTCATTTCCTCCCAACTTTAGGCCTTTCTTTTCTGCTTTGATGTGCTGACCTTTTCTTCCTCTCCAGTAGTTTTATGTTTTTTCATCTTAAGGTATGTAGTTCTCTAAGTCAGAGGGTCAATGTGAGTAATGTAAAAAGGCAAAAGTACTGTTGCATACAGATGCTGAGTTTCCAAAGTGTTGAGGGGTGTATTGGTTGCTTTCTTCATTGCTGTGATCAAATGTCTGATAATCAGCAACTTAAAAGAGGAAGGGTTTATGGCTACCTCTGGTGCAGTTCATACCCCCTATCCTATGGACAGACCCAGTATGTTCACCGAGGAAGTACCCCAGTGGGTAGGGGACAGAGAGGAGGGAAATGGGGACACATTCACAAGATTTGCTCATACAATGTATTATTCATAATAATGATATTTTAAAAAAGAGGAAGGGTTTATTGTGTCTTACAGTTTGAAGGCACAGTCCATCACAGTAGCAGGAGCAGGAGGTGTGTGCTGTCAGGAAACAGAGAGAGATGAATGCTGGTGCTCAGCTTGCTTTCTCCTTTGAAAAGTTTAAACACCTTTTATTGGCAACTTCCACACATATAGACGGTATAGCATGATCGTATCCCATCCCTCCACGCTCCCTTTTTTCCTTCTCCTATACCTCCCTCCATTGAGTTCCTTCCTCTTTTCAACTATTCTCTTTCTCCCATTTTGATGTCTTCACTTCCTTCCCCATGTTGTGCAGGTCTTTCGTAGCTCGTGTCAGTCATTGAGGTCATGGATAAACTGGCCACTTTGTGTCTGCAAGACAGTATTGTAATGACTCCTCCCTTCCCTTCCTTTGGCTCTTACATTCTTCCTGCCTTCTTTTTTGCAATGGACACTGAGCCTTGGAGGGTGTGATAGAGATGTCTCGGTGCTGAGCACTCCACTGTCGATTCTCAGCACTTTGATGAGTTTTAACTCTCTCTAGTGGTTATGGCCCTCAGAAAAGAGAAGCTTCTCTAACCAAAAGTGAGAGTAGCATTAATATATGGGCATAAACATAAGTATTTAGAGGGCAGTTTGGTGAGAATAATATATGCATTTCCCCAGACAACAGTAGTAGTTTCCCCCCTAGGATTTATCACCGTCCAGTTAAAAAAAATTATTTATTTATTTATTTATTTTTTATTTGAGAGAAAGAGGGATACACACATTTTATATTGAGTGAGAGAAAGAGGGATACACACATATAGAGAGAGAGGAGAGATAGGTAGAGAGAGAGAGAGAGAGACAGAGAGAGAGAATGGGCACATCAGGGCCTCCAGCCACACTACAAAGAACTCCAGACACACGTGTCACCTAGTGCATCTGGCTTTATGTGGGTACTGGTGAATTGAACTTGGGTCCTTCTGCTTTGCAGTCAAATGCCTTAACCACTGAGTCATCTCTCCAGCCTTCCCAGTTTTTGATTAGGATTTCAATAGCAGGCATGAATGACGCAGGCCTCATATCCAGTCAGATAGCAATTGGTTTCCTGCATAACAGACATTCCACCATTTTACCAGTTATCACATTTTTGCCTGGCTGGCCTGCTGGAAAGCTTGAATGGTCTACTGCTGGTTAAGACCACTGATGATTTTTCTCCCCAACAGGCTGCATAGCTTTTTCTAGCATGATGACACCAGGGAGGAGGCTTCCAGCTCAGCTCCAGCTTGATTTCTCAGTGGCTTGAAACCCAAGTGTATGGTGTCTTTAGTAATAAAGTCTTGCCATCCAGTTCTGGTGGGTAGCCAAAAACCTTGACAATAGTCTGTAATGTTTTGGGGGTAGCAGAGGCTTTCTCCTTCTAATTCAATTTGTAAGCTTAGTCCATGGGATGGTGCTGCCTACCTTCAAAGGGGGTCTTTCCAGGCTTAGTTAAGCTTTCCTGGAAACACTCTGTTGTAGTCAGCTACACATTGTTGGGATGAACATCCAAACCAGACACAGTTTATGGGAGGAATGTGTTTATTTCAGGTTTACAGATTCAGCAGATGTTCCACAATGGAGGAAGAAACTGGCTCCCATTCATAAATCCAAGCAGAGACATCATCAAACAGCCAACACCACAAGCAAGCTCAGCCAGAACTCAAAACCTCTCTGCATACCTCTAGGCTGCAATTCAGATGGTCCCCAGTGCCCCACCCCGCCATCAGGAGTCTGCCTGGTGGGGGCTGAAGCTGCAAATTCAATTTTAATAAAATTCCCGAGTCTTGGGGAACATACATTCAAACTACCATACACTCTAACAGTGACACCCAGCGGTGTGTTTCCATAGCAATTTTTTTTAAATATATATTTATTGTCCATAATGAGTTACATTATTTAGTGGGCAAACCATGCGTTGTTATCCCAAATTCCCCAATTCCCCCCCTCCCCATCCCTGATCAGTTGGATATCCTCCTCCGTGGGCTGTCTGTATTAGTCCTTGTGGCAAGGGATCCTGTATATCTTAGTACTCATCCCGGTCTTCCTGGCCCAAGTGTGTT
>PVHP010000585.1:0-138177 GCA_004024765.1 Zapus hudsonius
GCTGATTCCAGTTCTTGGCTATTATAAATTGAGCTGCTATAAATATAGTTGTACAAAATTTTCTGCATCGAGATGTGGCATCCTGCGGGTAGATGCCTAGTAGAGGGATAGCTGGGTCCATTGGTAGTTCTATGTCCATTCTGTCTAGAAGTCTCCACACTGCTTTCCATAGCGGTTGAACAAGTTTGCAATCCCACCACCAGTGAATGAGGGTTACTTTTTCCCCGCATCCTCGCCAGCAACAATTGTTGTTGGTTTTCTTTATTATTGCCATTCTGACAGGGGTAAGGTGGTATCTCATTGTGGTTTTGATTTGCATTTCTCTGATGCTTAAGGATGCTGAGCACTTTCTCAGGTAAGAAAAGGCCATTTGTGTTTCCTTCTCTGTGAATTCTCTGTTGAGATCAGTGACCCATTTTGTGAGGGGGCAGGTTGCTTTTTTGTTATTAATTTTTTTGAGTTCTCTGTAGGTTCTGGAAATTAGGCCTCTGTCTGTGTTGTAGCTGGCAAAAATCATCTCCCAGTTTGAAGGGGGTCTATTGACTCTGAGAACGATGTTTTTGTCTGTACAGAAGCTTTTGAGTCTGATCAGGTCCCATTGGTTAAGTGACTATTTTACTTCCTGGGCTACTGGAGATTTGCTCAGGAACTTATTCCCTATTCCTATCTTATGTAGGGTTCCTCCTATTTATTCTTCCAGGGTGTTTAGTGTTCTATGGTTAATATTGAGGTCTCTGATCCATTTGGAGTTGATCTTTGTTCATGGTGAAAGGAGTGGGTCTATTTTCTTTTTTTTACACATGTTTATCCAATTTGTCCAGCACCATTTTTTGAATATGCTATCTTTAGCCCAGCTTACATTGTTGGCACCCTCATGGGTGAAGCTGAAGTTACTTGCATTAAAGGCTGGGTATTCAATTCTATTCCACTGGTCAGACTGTCTGTTTTTCTGCCAATACCATGCTGTCTTAGTTACTATGGCTTTGTAGTATGTTTTAAAGTCAGGTATAGTGATGCCTCCTGCATAATTTTTTTTACTCAGAATAGTTTTAGCTATTCGAGGTCTATTACCCTTCCAAATACATTTTGAGATTATTTTATCTATGTCTGTGAAGGAGGAGGTTGGGATTTTTCTTGGCATTGCATTGAATCTGTAGATTGCTTTTGGCAGGATTGCCATTTTTACTATATTGATTCTCCCTATCCATGAGCATGGAATATCTTTCCATCTTGTCACATCCTCCTCTATTTCCCTCTTGAGTGTTTCAATATTTTCCTTATATAAGTCTTTCACTACCTTGGTTAATAATATTCTCAGGTATTTGTTTGAGGATATAAAGAATGGGACAGTTTCTCTGATGTCTTTTTCCGAAGGTTTATCTTCTGTATATAGAAAGGCTACTGATTTTTGTGTATTAATTTTGTATCCTGCCACTCTGCTGAAGGCATTGATCATCATCAGGAGTTTACTGATACTATTCTTTGGATCTGATATGTATAAGGTCATGTCATCTGCAAAGAGGGATAGTTTGACTTCTTCCTTTCCGATTTGTATCCTTTTTATGCTGTTCTCCTATCTTATTGCTTGTGCTAGAACTTCAAGCACTATGTTAAAGAGCAGTGGTGAGAGTGGACACCCCTGTCTTGTTCCTGAGTTAAGCGGGAACTCTTTGAGTCATTCTCTATTGAGGGTGATTTGTGCTTTAGGAGATCTGTATATTGCTTTTATCATGTTGAGGATTAGGCCATCTATGCCTATTCTTTCCAGGGTTTTGAACATGAAGTGGTGTTGAATTTTGTCAAAAGCCTTCTCAGCATCAATTGAGATGACCATGTGGTTTTTACAATTGAGTTTGTTAATGTGGTGAATTATATTTATTGACTTGTGTATGTTGAACCATCTCTGCATCCCTGGGATGAAGCCGACTTGGTCAGGGTGAATTATAGACTTGATGTGGGTTTATATTAGGTTTGCTAGGACATTGTTTAGGATTTTTGCACCCACGTTCATCAAGGATATGGGTCTGTAGTTTTCTTTTCTTGTTACATCCTTGCCTGGTTTGGGAATTAGGGCCATGGTAGCTTCATAGAAGGAGTTTGGGAGCCTACCCTCTTTTTCTATATCCCTGACAAGCTTCAAAAAGAGAGGTTTCAGTTCTATGATGAAGGTTTGGTAGAATTCAGCTGAGAAACCATCTGGACCTGGGCTTTTTTATTTGGGGAGGTTCTTGATTACCGATTCAATCTCTGTGATTGTTATTGGGTTGTTTAGGATCTTTATCTGCTCTGGTGTGAGCTTTGGAGGTTGGTAGGTGTCCAGGAATTTATCCATTTCTTCCAGGTTCTCTAATTTTGCAGAGTAGAGGTTTTGGAAGTATGACCTGATGATACTTCCAATCTCTTCAGTATCTGTTGTTATCTCACCCTTGTCATTTTTTTTATTTTGTTAATTTGTGCCTTCTCAATTATTTGTTTGATTAAGTTAGTCAGGGGTTCGTTTATCTTACTGACTTTTTCAAAGAACCAACTCTGATTTGTCTATTTTTTCAATTGTTTTCTTTGTTTCCAAGTCATTAAACTCAGCTCTGATCTTAATTATTTCCTTGCATCTCGAGCTCCTAGGGTTGGGTTTTTCCATCTGTTCTAATGACCTTAGGTGTGAGGATAGTTGGTTGATTTGAGACTTTCTGTCTTTGTTATGAAGGCATTTAGTGCAATGAATTTCCCCCTTAGAACTGCATTCATTGTGTCCCACAAGTTCTGAAAGGTTGTGTCCTTATTATCATTTGTTTCTAGGAAGTTCTGGATTTCCTGTCTGATTTCTTGTTTGACCCATTCATTGTTCAGGAGCGAGTTGTTCAGTCACCAATATCTTTTGAAATTTTGGATTCTCTCCCATTGTTAATTTCTAGCTTTAATGCGTTGTGGTCTGATATGATGCAGGGGATTACATTGATCTTTCTGAATTTGCTGAGGGATGATTTATGGCCCAATATAAGGTCAATTTTGGAAAAAGTTCCATGCGCTGCTGAAAAGAATGTGTAATCTGTGTCCTTGGGGTGGAATGTTCTTTAGATGTCTGTTATCCCTAGTTTGTCTATGGTGCCATTTAGCAGCTTGATTTCCCTGCTTGTTTGTTGTTTTTATGATCTGATTATGGATGACAGTGGAGTGTTAAAGTCTCCTACTATGATGGTGGTGGCATCTATATCTGCTTTGCTTTTGAGTAATTTATGCCTAATGAACTGAGGGGCACTTGCATTTGGTGCATACATATTTACTATAGTGATGTCTTCTTGTTGTATTGTTCCCTTGACGAGTAGGAAGTGGCCATCATCACCCTTTTTTATTGCTTTTGGTTTAAAGTGTATTTTGTCAGATATTAGAGTAGCCACATCTGCTTTTTTATTCTTCCCATATGCCTGAAAACTTGTTTTCCACCCTTTTACTCTCAGTAGGTTACTGTCTTTAGTGATAAGGTATGTTGAAGGCATCAAATGGAAGGGTCCATTTTCCTGATCCAACCTGCTATCCTGTGTCTGTTTATAAGAGTGTTGAGTCCATTTACATTCAAAGTTATAACTGTGAGGTTTGCCATGTTGTAGAGAATATGGAGGTTGGTATCTGAGCTATTGCTGCTATCTCTTTTGTGTTACCTTGCTTGATCTCTGTTCCTTTCCTGGGATCAGTTGTTTGTTTCGTCTGCATGGGGTATCTAATGAAGTATCTTTTGAAGGTCTGGCTTTGTGCTCAAGTAATTATAAAGCTGATTAGTCTCGTGGAATATTTTAATTCCTCCATCAGTTATGATGGATAACTTTGCTGGGTAGAGTAATCTAGGTTGGAATCCATTCTCCTTTAGGCCTAAAATTGCTTTGTTCCAAGCTCTCCTTGCTTTTAAAGTTTCTATGGAGAAGTCTGATGTGCTTCTGATGGGTTTTCCTTTATTCATGAGTTTCCTTTCTCTCGTTGCTCTAAGGACTGTCTCTTTTCCTCAATGTTTGGCATTGTAACTAAGATATGTCTTGGGGTATTCCTCCTTTGGTCCAATTTGTTTGGGGTCCTCCGTATCTCTCTTAACTGTACAGGACTATCTCTTGCCAAGTATGGGAAGTTTTCTTGAATAATTCTGTTGAAAATATTTTCTATGCCCCCAACTTGGTTTTCTTCTCCTTCTGGGATCCCCATGATCCTGAGATTAGGTCTTTTTATGGTATCCCACATTTCCCTTGAGTCTTGTTCACTTGCTCTATTGAATTTTGTCAAGGCTCTGATTTCTCTCGAATTCTCCTCTGTTCTGTCTTCCATGTCTGAGGTTCTGTTTTCCCAGTGATTAATCCTGTTGGTAAGAGTTTCTAGGGATGTTCTTATTATTTCAATATGGTTTGTTTTCTGCATCTTCTTTTTGGGTTGTTTCTATCATCCTGTTGAGATGTGATTTCATTTCCAGGTTTGATTTCATTACTTCTTCCTGATAGTCATTCTTATATTTGCAGATGTCTTTGGATAATTTGGAGAGCTGGTTTTTGATACCTTCAGTTAGCTGGCTTGTCTTTAGTTCTGATATGTCTCTTCTGATATCCATTTGGTTTTCCTACATTATATTAAGCCTGGTGGCAAAGCTAATAAGCTGACTTTGTACCCTTTCAATATGTAGGTCCATCTTTTCTTGCATGACTAACATTAAGTTCTCCTTAGGATCTGTGCCAGTATGATCAGGGTTTAGTGTTGTGTCTTCCTGGGCCTGCCTCTGCCCTCTCCCTTTAGTTGTGTTGTTGATGTCATTTGGAGTGGTTTCCTCAGCTGATGTAATATTCTTGCATTGAGGTCTGCCCATTTTGATTCCACTTGAGGTGGTTGGTGGGATGCCTTTGAGATATCTGAGCACTGGAAAGGTACAGTGTTGGGAAAGCAGCCGGGTCCCGGGGGTAAAAGGTAGCCGGGTCCCGGAGTGGGAAATCAGCCAGTTCCAGGGGCAGGAAAGCAGTCTGGTCTGAGGTGGGATAGCAGCCGGTCCCAGGCAGAAAAGGCAGATGGTCCCGGATGGGAAAGCAGCTGGGATCTGGGGCAGGAAAGCAGCCCAGTCCGGAAAAGGAGAGGAGCTGGGTCCCTGGGCGTGAAATCAGCTGGACCAGGGACAGCAAAGCAGCCCAACCCAGGTGGAAAAGGCAGCCGGGTCCTTGGGCAGGAAAGCTGCCGAGTCGGGGGGGGTGGCAAGGCGGCCAGCTTGGGTCCGGGGGAGGAGCAGGAAGGCAGTCCGGTTCGGGCCCCAGGGTGGCGGGAAGGCGGGCGGCTCGCTAGAGCAGGTCCTCCTGGCTGGGCTGTTGTACTCACTGCCTCCGGTGTGCCCTTATGTTCAATGCAGGTTCTAGTCAGTAGAATCTGTTGCTGGAAAGTGTCCGAAGTCGAGGTCCTGGCTACTGCTTGTGTCCACAGCCTGGATCACAGCTAAAAATCCTAACCTCTGGTCCCCCAGGGACACTGTGTGGCTTTTAGTCCGCCATCATCAGAAAGTAATCTGAGTTACCTTATTTAATCAGCAAACAATGAGTTATTATTCCCATTCCCCAATGCCCCTCTTCCTCATCCCCAATCAGCTGGATATCCTACTCAGTGGGCAGTCTGGATCAGTCCTTGGGGCAGGGGACCATAGTTAGCCTAGGAACCAGCCCAGTTGGGCTGGCCCTGTATGTTGTTACTGAGGGGAGCTGTGTCTCTGGATATTCTCCCCCACCAAGGTTCTCACAATCTTTCTGCCCCCTCTTCCGCTCAGTTCCCTGAACCATGGTGGGTGAGTATTAAGGCTGTTTTATTGTTGAGAACTTAGGGGTCTTTGTACTTCTGCTTTAGGTTGTGTTGAAAATCATTGGTGTCTGTCTCACTGGCTTATCCTGTGTTGACTGATTGGCTGTCACTATGGGTCACTTGTTCATCCCATCATTCTCTGCAAGGTTCCATATGGATCCTCCATGGTATGTCTGGGGTGGCTCATCTCTTGCCAGGATGTCAGCTATTGGCCTGCAGTTCATTGGTAGGGTTGGATGAGCCACAGCTCTCTCATTGCATTCTGAAAGATACAAACAGATTCTCCATTGGAGAGTGAGATCACTATAGGTTAACTTAGATACACATTTCTGAATTAGCTAGATTCTATTTTTAGTAGCTTCTCTGTCAATCTCTCACATAAGTGTATATCTCATTGGAGGCCCAAGAGTCCGGCTCCCAGTGCATATCACCCTAAGTCCCCAGTTCCAGTTAAGGTCTCTCCCTCACTAAGAGGAATATTTGGCCAAATTTAAAACCTGTTGATTGCCTCACCAGGCTTTGTCTCCTCCATTGCACAAGTTCTCTGTTCTTGGTTCACTATTCTCTCCCAGTAGGAAGTGTGGTCAGCCTACTCATGGCAGCAGGCTGTCTTTCATGCCAGTGGTCTCTGTTTGCTCCAGCTGTCATTGACCAGTTTCCCCTGGCAGCTTATGCAGTGCCTTCCAGCACTACAGTAACTTCCATCTGGGGGGCGTATTCCCAATGCTGCATGTATTCAGAAAAAGCTATAGCTAACATTTTAAAGAGAATGCTTCTGGGTGCATGTACCACCCTTTCCCTTTCTATCCCTCTTTTTTTGGTTCGTGTTCCTTCCTTCTCTCTCCCTCTCTGTTCTCTTTCTCTCCCTGCCTATACTTCCCCTTTCTCTCCATTTCCCATTACAATAAAGTCTTGAAACAAAGAGAAAAGAAAAAGCAAGAGAATACTTATTGGCACTTCTTCACTAAAGCTATATTTAAGAGTTACTTGCTGGAGCAGGAGTATCTAGTCTATTTTCCTTTACATAAATGGACTATGATGGCAGCTTCAGTCTCTTAGACTTATGTAAACCATAAATAAATCATTTTAGTCTTACGATATTAATAGGTGTGTATAAATCAAAGTCACATTAGAACTTTTACATCATCTAGAGTACATAGCTACAAATCATGCCCAAGAAAGGCTGCAGACAAACACTGAGTTGTCACACCTTTGAGGTGTTGTACAATACCAGGAAAGCAGCAGGGGAGCTGAGTTTCAATTCTGACTCAGTTGAACGGGTGCAAACCACTAACCTGTCCTGAAATTGAGTTTTCTCTTTCTAAAAGGTAATGCAGTGGGTGCAGATGTTCCAGAGATCAGCCCTCAGCACAACATACTCCCTTAGGTTCTAAAAATCCTGTTACCTTAGAGGAGTGGGAAACAGAACTTGACCAGTACAGTTAGCTAAAGAGGGTTTGTAAAAAAAACACGAATGAAGAAATAAAGACTATGTTTTTATGTTCCCCCCTGCATTTCAGTGATGTTAAATTATCAAAACTTTCAACTATGGAGGAAAAGTTGTACTCTTATTTTTATTATGCCAAATATCTACATGCTTGAAAATAATCAAAAGATACTTTTTAGATATGCATTAATCTATTAAATAAAAAATCAGTACTAAATAAAGATGCTATGATTATCACTTATAATCAATGTGATTTGACCCCTTATTTCTGCCAGCTATTGTGCGGAGAGCTTATTGTTTGACGCTCCTGACATACATTAGCTCATTAATGCTATCATTGTAGTAGGTATTAGTTATAGCTACATTTACAGGAAAAAAATATGGCCTGGCACATAAGCTAAACAAGGGGTTCAAAATCATTCAGTAACAAATGAGAAATTCCATCCTAAATCTGTCCACCTCCAAAGTATGTGATCTTAACCATAATATTCAATAGTACTGATATTCAATATTACTATCTTCAAAAATTTATAAAATTATGTACAATGGCTCCTATTAAAAACAGAAAGAAACCCATAATACATTCATCAAATTGTAATGCCACTTTATGGGACTTTTATTGGGGCTAGCTAAGGGGCTTTATGGACTCAAAAATTGGAACCTGACTATTGCAATTAGTTGTTGAGAATAAAAGCCAGGCTTGAAAGTCCTTCTTTGCATTGAATTTCAAATGTTCCACTTTGAATGAAACAGATGTTGAACTTTAGATTAGTTCAATCTGCATTAGATTTATCCTGTGCACACAGTAAGAGAGCACTAACATGGGCACTTATGCTACTTTCTCTTTAGGGACACCTTTCCCCAGACCAGATTCATCTGCAATTTAAAAAAGGTCTTTTCAAAGAAATAGAGGATTTTAGTTAAAAGCACAAGAATTAGTTCAGTGGGTCTGAGCAATGGTCCATCAGATAGTCTGTCTATTTCAGGAGCATAAAGGGGCATGTCCTATGAAACTCAAAAGATTAGCAATGTACTAGAGACTTCACAGTCTTTCATATCATCTGTGAATTTAGATTAACCTTTCTTAAGGTCTATATTTGAGATTTTCATGACATAAAATGCATCTTTGAGCAAACCAACATAGGAAACGACTTGGATTTGTAGATTCCAGATCCACTATGACAAATATTTACAGTAATCTCTCATGTGACTTCTGTTGCTTCCTTGGATCTCTTTGAGCCTTGTCAAGCTCACTCAGGCTAATCACAAAATTTCTATTCTGTATCCCAAGGGATGTTAGCAAGTGTTGGTTATTAACCACCCAACTAATGCTTTCTCTTAACATACCAGGTGGATTGAGTAATAATTTTCTTTTTTCTCTGTTTAATGGGCTGGGGAGATGGCTCAGAGGGTAAGGGTGCTTGCCACACAAGCCTGAGACAACCTGATTCACCCTGAATTTGACTCATGGACCGAGGCAGCCACACACATCTGCTATTCCACTCTTATGGGGATTGAGACTGGAGAGGGGCTGTGGATCCTTGGTTAGACTGAAAAATGGCAGCTCCAGGGACAGATTTTGTCTCAAGAGTACAAGGCAGATGAGTGATAGGGGAAGACCCCCTCCACTCACACATTCTCTTCTGGCCTCCTTACACACACACACATACACACACACACACACACACACACAGAGTTTGCTTTGGAAGTCACCAGCTATTGGACATATTTTATATAGAGTGCAGCACATTCCAAACAACATTGCAAATGATAGCTGGGACTTGTATGCCCCCAATGCAACCAATCTAAAAGTATAAGTCCATTAAATTCTCTGGGCTAATTTCCTAGTCAAAATTGTAATTCTGATTGTTCTTTGACTTTTATGTAAAGATGTAGACGTTTGTATTAAATTAAAAAATATATAAATATAACATTATGCCAAAAAGTGGGGTCTTTTCTTTACTCAAATTACAACCAGGAGAGTAGGAATAGAGTTTTCTCTTTATACAACTTAAATGTACCTGATCCAAACTTCTAAGAAGTTGAACTTGTTTCTGGCAAGTTTGAACGAGATGGGTATGGGGTGGATTATAGAAAGAATTTCTCTTTAAATCTACGGAAGCAAGAAGACATCTAAGTGCACTGTTAATTTTAACACCCTATAAACAAAATAAACACCGATACAATGAGAGCCAATATAGACATTCAGGAAAAGTTTCGAATGTCTCCCAATGAGATAGTGACATGGGCTATTACATTTTTAAATCACCATTTTCATTATAACCATCTTTTTGTGACTTGTGTAATTATCTAAACTATGGTCCTAAAACATTTGAAACAACTAAGGTCTATGAAGAGTCATATGTAAATAGAAGAAAAGTTTATTAACATTAAGGAAATATCTTTAAAATAAAAAGGAAAGACAATTCTTCAACATGATGGCACCCATATGTAGTCCCAGAACTCAGGAGACCTAGGTGGCAGGATCATGAATTCAGCTTCCTGGATTACATAAGGAGACCTTGGCTATATGAATAAATTTTTAAAAGGTTTCCAAAAAAGAAGTGCTTCACTTTCTCTCTATGTGTGAGAAGCTCAAGAACAAAACTAAAATGCATTTGGTTTTTGGATTTCCTCAGCCTTGAAAAATCTAGCTTATAAGGATTTTATTATTTACTAACTAACCTTCATGTTTACAAAAATTACTTCACATTTCTTCTAAGATAAGAAGTAGATGTGCATTGCTCACATAGTAGGCATCAATTGGCTACATGAAATTTGATACCCAAGTAATAACTATACATCTTTATTTTTAGGTGCTCAATCACTATTTTTATTGGGTGAATTTTCTCTTATTATTATATTCAGTTAATCTTTCATTTTAACAGTAGTGAGTACAACCCTGGGGTTATTGGGGGAGGAAGGAAAACAACCATAATTTTTTTTATTGCATCAGTTAAAAGAAATGAGATAGATAATGAATTTTAATTTATGTACTGATAACAAAGCAGAAAAACTGTGCTTACACTTAGATGTTCCTGACATTATCTTCAGTGCCACGACATTGGCCTTTTAAGTAATTGCCTCATTACAATTGTTTCAAAAAGACAAATGTGTCCTTCATAGACACATGGCAATCTGACAGTGGCTTATTACTTATCTAAGATACCTGTGTTGTCAGGCTTGGCTCTACCTCTTCTCGACACTCTTACTCTGTACTTCTGTGAGAGCAGTTGGTTGTTCTGGTGGTTTATGAGTATCTTGGCCACATGTTAGTTTCAACTATAGTTCACTTGGTTTTGTTGAATGAATCTAATAGATATATAATCAAGCCAGCTCAAATATAAAGTGGGTCTTGTGTAAGAGTAAATAAAGCCCCCCCACAAATTCAGTCTTATTCAAGCATATCTGAGCAAACACAACCCAACTCCTGAGCCACATTGCTAATGTCATATTCCTGAGGAAAATATCCAGTTGATTCCATGATTCGATGTCTGTAGACCAGTTCTAGAATTCCAGCTGGTTGTACTGAAGCAATCCTGCTCCAATCAGTGGTGCCTAGGGAGTGTTTTTTCCTGCTAAGCAAATATGCCTGTGTAAGACATTGTATAGGGTAGATGTCCATTCTGTGGTATGTATTGATACAACAAGAGTATTACTTTTACTTATTGATAAGGTGGGCTCATTTAGTCACTCATCCATGGACAAGGTTTTTTGTGATTTATTTCTTGTTTCTGTGGCAGTGCTGGCAATCAAGCACGGGAGCTTGTACATGCTGGATGATCACTGGACTGCATCCCTGGCCCATTTCTCACATGTTTGGATTTAGCAAACAGTCTATGTTCCCTCTGCCTACATCTTATGTGCTTTCTTGAGCGTCAGCCATATCGCCTTTCAGCCTTTCAGCCTCTAGCTTTCTCGTAGAAAGAGACTATAATAGTCTCTTCTCATTTTCTTTTGTTCTTTTCATCATACAAATAGTTAGAACTAGAAATGTGGTCAATTTTGGTTTAGGTTTGTAATGTTGAATAAATTTTCTTAGTAGGTTCTAACTAATGTTGAGAGTGCTGAGAAATCTTGACTGAAATAAATTCCTTCTCTTAAGCTACAATTAAGAGCCCAGTTCTCAATTCTGTAACACCCCAGAAGCTTCCTGAAGACCTTTTATTTCCATTCTGACCTCAGTGCTCGCTCCTTGAGGAGCACACCAAAGGCGATCTTATGTTCATTAAATTTTCCACTGCTTATTGTTAATGTCAAGGTGCAAACAGTTTGTCTTGTCAGGGTACATAACCTCAAGGGTGCTCAAGACTTTAAAACAAGAATTTCTTAATCGGGAAAGGAGAGGCAACTGAAAGTGAGGAGAGGAGAGGGTAAAATGGGTGGGAGTGGGAGAGGCCAAAGAGGGAGGAGAGTTGAAGAGTAGGAAAAAGGAAGGAAGGAAGGACAGAAGGAAGCAAGGAAGGAAATAGAGCTAAATGATTATTCTATCTATGACACAGGGATGTGCAAACCACTATCTTTCTAATGAAACAGTAGCTATTGAAACTTATTCTATGTAAACTATGTATGTTATATAGAATTCATATTTTTTCATTATATCCATAATATTTATCATTCTATACTTCCCTTCATTTTTGGTGGCTGGCTATTCACCAGGAACTTTTTTACTAAGAGCTGTCTTCACATAGCATTTTTCACAGTAACCCTTAGAGTTGTCAATATCATCATATTAGGAATACATAAAGAATGTTTTGGCATGATTAAGCATTTTGTCCAATGGTATAAACCCATTGTCTCATACTACTTAGCTGTCATAAAATATTATGGGGTGAATGGCTCATAAATAACAGAAATTTAAGTCTCACATTATGGAGACTAGGAAGTCCAAGATCAAAGCATTGTGAACATTTGGTGTCTCCTGACCACCTGCTCTGTGGTTCATAGATGATGTCTTCACATTATATTCTCCTATGGTAGAAGGGAGAAGGCAGCTTTCTGGGGCCTCTTTAAAAGATCATAATCTCATTCATGAGGACTCCACATATTAAGATATTAGTCATTAATATCATTTAAATATTTCTATGAACAAAGCCATTTACTTAGGCAACTAAATATAACCCCAGTGGTTATGTTAGAAAAATGTTTTTTAAAAAAGATATTTCTGGAATTATAGTTTTAAAATAAATAAAATGAAAACTTCCCTTTTCAGAAATCCAATTCATCATAATAACCCAAGGTCCTTGTTATGTAAGTGGTATCTTAGTTTCACTGGGCTACTATAACAAAATTCCATAGACTGGGAAGTTTATAAACAAAAGAGATACATGTCTCACTGTTCCAGTAGCTGGGAAGTCCCAGGTTGAAGCATTGGTGGATTAGGTGTCTGTTGATTCCCACTTCCTCCTGGCTCTCCACTTACCATTCCTCACATGTTACAATGAGCAAAGAAAGCAAGGGCTATCTTTGGACTGTCTTTTCTTATTTATGAGGGCTCTGCCCTTATGAACTAATCACTTTCAATAGTGATCTGATTCAGATGTCCCCTATAAACTTAATGCTTGATCCCCAGCTGATGGCATTTTTGGAATTGGGACCTTGTTGGAGTTGTGCTGTTGAGGACAGGGTTATGGGGGTTATAGCCAGCTTCTCCTTGCCAGTGTTTGGCATGCCTTCCTGCTGCTGTTTGTTGTCCACCCTCTGCTCATGCCATCATTTTCCCTGCCATCATGGAGCTTCCTCTCCAGTCTGTTAGCCAAAATAAACCCATTCTTCCAGAAGCACCGTTTACTTTCGTTCTTTCTGTGCAGCAACACTTTCCAAATCCTTTATCTCTTAGTTCCATTACCTTGACCGTTAGAATTCTAACATATGAATGGGTCTGGATAAATAGTTCATTTCAACTGGCAAATACAAATCACCTTATAGAGAAAGAAATAAACTAGTTTGTCTGTGTAGGTGAACTTTCTGTTGCTTTTATTTTATTTTATTTTTTGCCTTTAAGTCATTGAGTTTGGGCATGAGTGGTAAATAGAAGCAGCTAACTATAATTCTGTAACTGTTTCATAAACATAAGCTCAAAGAACTGTAATTGAATGAAAATAAAGGCTATAAAGTTCCCAAGTAAAATTTACTCTGTAAACATAATTTTGGAGCAGGTTGATATTGTTAGTCATAGATGTAGCATAAACATGTGTGATTTCACCAACAACTGAACAGTTGTAGTTCAATCTTGCATGTGTTAAAATTATTATTTTGATGTCAAGTGGCCAATTGGAATGAAGCTAATTGCTACTTATATAATCTTCCTATCTCTCTACTCTCTAACATTTGCATAAATGTTACTGGCTCTTTTCAATTCCACAAGTGTCCTCTTTATGCCTTCCTCCTTAGTACCTACCATTTCTGCACTCTACATTCCAAAGCGTCTTCAGATACATTCTTTTCCATAAAGGTTTAGTTATTTTAAAAACACAATCATTTCTGCTTCTACCAACCCAATTTTAAAATATATAACCACTACAAAATTATAAGTATAATTTCTAAGTGTGCATGTCCATTAAGCATATCATTTATTATATTTTGTTAATTTTCATCTTTTATAATGTTAGGTTCTTGATGTGGCAGAAACTAGTTGGTTGTTCTTCAAACACATCTTTCCTCTTTTCTGAGTATGTGGTTAAATTTCATTGCTGATGTCTTGAAATTCCATGTTGCTCATATGATGGAGTTTCATCCACTGGAATATGTTTTAAAGTGATGTTCATTTTCAGATATGGCCACAGACACCTCTTTCGTACCACTTTTCAAGCTCTTTCATTTTGATAGATTTACACAGGTGTAGCCCACAATTAGCATTTTTTGAGGATCTACCAGCAGTCACTAGAAATGTCTGTAGGTCACTTCACATACTCTAATATATTTAGTATTTTAGCTGGAATAATCTGTATGCCCTCCAAGATTAGAAGAACAGTAAGTTTCCCAAATTCTCAAAACTATCCGATAACATCCATGAATCCATACCATATCTTTCTGGTCACCAGCTCATATTCTTCCCATTATAACCTCTTGGTTCCTTTTCCCAAACTCCTTTCCCTTCTTTACTTAATGCCCCAAACTATGTCATTGTGTAAAAAGCATTCTTCTTTCAACACCTTTGATTCTGTAAAAACAATAAATACCCCAGTGCTCCCATTGTCGCCTTCACTGGGAATCCCTGCTTGCTGTTCGTCGCTCTGTGTAATTTTGTTTCCCCAGTACTTCTAAATAAGGTGTTTGTTTGCTGGCCTTATGTCCATCTGTTAATTATTTATCAATGAGAACAGGAACTTGGACCAAAGAGGCATGGCCTCCTGGTTTACCTCCCTCCCAACCTCAGTCAATTTGGGCTGCTATGTTAAGTATAATATTACTTAAATTACAAGAATTTATTTATCACAATTGGAGAAACTGGAAATTAACATGTCAGGAAACCCAGCATCTGTCAAATTCCACTTCCAAGCATGCAGATAACTACACTACTGGTCATGAGTCCCAAAGACTCTTGTCTCTGCCTTTCTAAAGCTGGGATTATGGGTGAGTGCCACCATGCCCAGAATTTTTATGTGGGTTCTGGGGATCAAACTCAGGTCCTCATGCTTGCACAAGAAGTATTTGGCTGACTAAGCCATCCATCCTCTAGCCCTTTACTTTTATTTGTCATTGATACATTAGAAAACCTAGAGGAAGTAAGTTTCTCTTGAAAGGGTATAATACATTTTTCTGCCAAATAGGAGAAATCCGTTATAAGTCTGATGCTAAAACTTGTTGCAGCTTTGCTTCAATGAGTAGTCAAAACAATAATTTTTAATTATGTGGAATTATCATTTTATAATCAGTTACTAATATTGAAGGAATCTAAGTGTTTGCACTTGAGTTTTTCTATTATCCTCTCCCTCTTATAAACTTTTCCATTAGAAATGAATAAACACCTATTTTACACCCGAAGAGCTTTGTGTGGCTCATAAAAAATGCTAAAATCATAACTTTTTCAAAGAACTCATATTCAAAGGAGAGCTCCCTTTAACCATTGCTCACTTCAAGATTCACTAGTGACAGAAATGTTCATAGGGGGAAATTCTCCAACTTTCTATTCTTGCTCATGGTAAGTGTTTTTCATGTCCTGCATTTAAAACCTTTCAGGTCTTACCCTGAAAGCCATGTGAAACTGAAAATTTTTTACTCATTGAGTCAAGTAGAAGTTTACTGAAATATTTTGCCATTCTAGACCACCCTACAGATAACATGATAAAATATTTCTAGAACAAAAGTTGCAACCTTTTAGAAAGCCATTCTGTGTGCTTAAAGAAACTATCATCCTCTTCCCTTTGATGATCTGCCTCGGGCTAGGAGTCACATGTAAGTCATGGCACTTGGACTTCCTTTGGGAATCCCCTTTCTTCACCACAGAGGCACCAATGATCCACCATTTGACCTGGGACTTGTGCTGAGTTCCACAATTCAACTCCATATAACAAAGCCTCTTTCCTTAAACATAGGGAAGGGAGTACTTATGATCTGCCATTGGCTGGGATTTTGCTGAGTTCCTGAACTCAGATTCTCTCTAGCAATCTGTCCTCCCTTCTCTGGGTGGGGCCTGATGATCTTCTACTGCAAGGGGATTGGTGCATGAGTTTCATCACTTGGTTTCCCTTCTGAAATCCACCTTCCTCCACCACAAGGACACTGACAATCTGCAACTTGGGCTGGACCCAAGTATCAGCTTTAGCACAGCTGCGATCGAATTGAAACTTCCTCATCTTGCTCATCCAAAAAGCAGTACCAAGTATTTTCAAGACTGAATGCCAAGCACCAGAAAGCAGAGCAAAGAAATGAGCACACAGCACAAACTAGTCACTTAAGACAGGTGTGCCAGGTAGACCTGACCCAATGCACTATTTCCAGATGGATAAGTCTCAAAGGAAAATGGACAACAAGATAAACCTAGTTAATATGTCTCCCCAGTTAAATACTAGTCCCGCAGTGAAGGAACCCCATAAGAGGTAACTAGAGGAATCTCCATACAAAGTGCTCAAGGGGTGATTATAGAAATGCACAAAGAACTCAAAGAACACATGTAAACACATGAATGAATCTGGAATAAATTCCAAGAAGACACAAATAAATGCCTAATGAATTCCAAAGAATACATGGATAAATGAAATGTGGAAGTGAAACCAGAAATTTAGATGGAACTCAGTAAAGAGAAATTCTGAAGAAAAACAGATATGAAGCTGGAAATGAAAAATACAATGTCAAACAAAAAGCTCAATGGAAAGCTTCAACAATAGAATTTATCAAGTAGAAGACAAGGTAGGGTAGCTGAGTCACTTAGTCAAAGCCAATGAGAAGTTAAAAAAACATATGAATAGAACTTTGAAAACACCAAATGCTCAAATCATGAGCATAGAAGGACAGCTTCAGAAAATATGGCATGGAAAATATTTTCAATAGTTTTTGAACAATATTTCTCAGATCTAGGGAAATCCACCAACTCTAGGGAAAAAGCTGCCCATTCAGGTACAAGAAACATACAGAACACCAAATACATAGGAACAGAACAGGAACACTCCAGATCACATTATTTTAAAAATACTAGAGGCACAGAACAAAGAAAGGATACTAAAGCCACACGAGTAACATCTAATCAATACCATCATAACAGCTGATTTCAATGAAGACTCTGCAAGCCAGAAGGACTTTGAACAATGTATTTCAAGTATTGAAAGACCATAGCTGCCAACTGAAACAACTATAGCAAAATTAACCTCATAAGAGAGGAGAAAGAAAAAATATTCTCATGATAAAAGTAGGCTAAAGCACTAACCCGGCCCTACAGAAAACATTGGGTAGAATAAGTTGCATCAAGAGAAGAATAAACATATGCAAGAAACTGTAGAAGGACAAAACAAACAAACAAACCCAATAACCTATACTAGAATACTTGTTAAGCAAATGAAGACCAAGAAAACATCCAACGCCACAAATTCATCAATACTAAACAGATTAACTCATACTCTTCAATAATAACTCCAAATATTAATGGTCTCAACTTCCCAATCAAACAACATGGACTAAAAAGCTGTATCAAAAAAAAACAAAAAAAAAAAAAACGGATTCTTTCTTTTGTGTGTATTCCAGAAACTTACCTTACTACCAAAGACTGACACTGTCTTAGGGTAAAAGATACAAAAAAGATATTCCAAGCAATGTAACCAGGAAACAAGCAGGTGTTGTTACTCTAGTATCTTTCAAAATAGATGTCAAACTAAAATTCACCAGAAGAGATAAAGAACGTAACTTTATACTGATTAAAGGAACGATACATCAAAAGCCATTACAATTCTAAATGTGTACACAAAAAACATAGGTTCACTTAATTTTATAAAACAAAACTTAGTAGATATAATTAAGATAACTCCTAACACAAAAATAGTGCTGAAATTTATACCCCATATCACCAAATATATTAGTCATATAGACATAAAATAGAGAAAAGATGGAGCTAAATGACACCAGAGATCAGATGGACCTAACAGACATTTACAGAGCTTTTCATTCAAATCAAACCCAAAAGTACCAGATAGAAAGAACTAATCAAGGTCTGGGCTGAAACTAACAAAATAGAAACAAATGATGGAAAAAAGCAAAACAAAAACAAATGAACTGATTGTGAAACAGAATGCTGATTATTTGAAAAGGTAAACAAAATCAGCAAATTCTTAGCCAAGCTAGCCAAAAGAAAGTTAGATGACTCTAATCAACATGATTAAAGATTAAAGGGGAGACATTACAACAGATAGCAGTGAAATTGAGGGAATCATAAGAGAATAGTTCAAAAACCTATATAATCTAACAAACTGCAAAGTCTAAAAATATGGATAAATTTCTCATTACATATGACCTATCAAAGTTAAAACAAGATGAGGTAACTAATTTTAAAAGGTCTGTAACAAGCAATGGGGTTGAGGCGATAGAAAATCTCTCAATCAAACATAATCAAAGTCAAGGAGGGTTCACTTCAGAATTCTATCACACCTTTAAAGAATCACTGCTTTTCAAATTATGTTGTAAAATATACAAGTAAGGGATGCTCCCAAATTCCTTCTACAAAGACATAATTACACTAATAGTAAAACCAGAAAATGATGCAATAACAACAAAAAGAAAACCACCAACCAATATCCCTGATGAACATAGACATGAAAAATCCCCATAAAGTGCTTACAAACCAAATTCAAGATATAGCAATGAAAATCATGCACCTCAACCAAAGAAGTTTATTCCTGAGATGCTGCTATTAATCAATAAATGTATTACACCACGTAAATAGACTTAAGAACAGAAATCACATATTCATCTCAATAGATTCAAAGAAAATCTCTGATCAAATCCAACTACCTTTCATAATAATAACTTTTGAGGGCTGGAGAGATGGCTCAGCGGTTAAGGCACTTGCCTCCAGTACCTAAGGCCCCCGGTTCAATTCCCCAGGTCCCACATGGGCCAGACCCACAGGGTGGTGGCCCTGGTTCTCTCTCTCTCTCTCTCTCTCTCTCTCTCTCTCTCTCTCTCTCTCTCTCTCTCTCTGTGCTTGAAAATGAATAAATAAAATATATTTTTAAAAATAATAATAATAATAACTTTTGAGACAGTAAGAACGGATGGAACATATCCGAACATAAAAAAGGCAATATGTGACAAACCTATTGCCAACATCATGTTAAAAGGATAAAAATGTGAAGCATTCCCACAAAAATCTGCAAAAAGACAAGGGTGTATGCTCTCCTCATTGCTATTTAGTATAATACTTGAAATCTTATCTGAAGCGATAAGAAAAGAGAAATAAATAAATGGGAAATATATTGGAAAGGAAGAAGCCAAACTATCTTACTTGGGATAATATGATTCTATACATAATAGAATGCAAAAAATCCATAGAAACTTCTAGAGCTTAAAAACTCTTATAGCACAATGGTGAGATAAAAAGTTAGCATGAAAATATCAGTAGCATTCTTATTTATAATAGGCAAACATACCGATAAAGAAGTCAGTGAAACAGTCCCAATTACAATAGCCATAAAAATGAAATATCATAAAATATTCCTTATCAAGGAAGTGAAAGACTTCTAAAATAAAATCATTAAACTGCTGAAAAATGAATTAAGGGAGGATTAGGGAGATGGCTCAGTGGTTATAAGTGCTTGCTTGCAAAGCCTAGCAGCCCCGGTTCAATTCCCTAGAACCCACTTAAAGCCAGATAGACAAAGTGGTTCATGAATCTGGCATTTATTGGCAGTAGCAAGAAGTTCTACCATAAGCATGTACTGTCTTTTTCTCTTTTCTCTTTCTTTCCTTCTCTCTCTCCTCTCTCAAACATAGGTTACCCCCCCCCAAAAAAAAAACAGAAAAATTGAGGGAAACAACAGAAGATATAAAGATGTCCTATGTTACTGGATTGAAAGAATTAATATTTTGAAAATGACCATCTTTCTAATAGCAATATAGATTCAATGCAATACCAATCAAAATTCCAATATCATTCTTCATAGAAATAAAAAATCTTAAAATTTATATGAATGCACAAAAGACCCTGGATAGTCAAAACTATCCTTAGCAAAAAGAATTCTGCTAGAAGTATCACCATGCCTTATTTCTAGTTATAATATAGAGTTACAGTAACAAAAACAGCATGGTACTGGAGCACTCAGACATGGTGATCAATGGAATAGAATGGAAGATCCAATTGAGTCCAGATAATTACAGCCCCCAGATTTTTGCCAGAGATTCCAAATCACTCATCAAAAAAGAGCATTTTCAAGAAATGATTCTTAGAAAACCAAATATCCACATATAAAAAAAGGATTTAGACCCTTATCTATTATCATTTACAAAAATCAATTTGAAGTGAATTCCAAAGGAACTCAATATAAGACCTAAACAATTAAAGAGAAAACTAGGGAGACTACTTCAAATATAGGCACAAGAAAGGATTTTGTGTATACGACCTTGGTTGTCCAGAACGTAAGGCAAGCAATCAACAAATGAGACCTCATGAAACAAACAAGCAAAAAGAAAAGAAAAGAAAAGAAAAGAAAGATCCTAGTCTCCAGCTAAGGAAACCATCGAACCAAGTCAAAGCACAACATAAAAAAATAAAGAAAATATTTATTAGCTATATATATATCTAACAGAAGATTAATATCTACCATAATAAAGAACTGAAGATGAAACAATAAAACCCAACCCAGTTAAAAAAAAAAGTGTACTACAGAACTGACCAGAGATCTCTAAAAAAGTAATGGCCAGTAAATTCTTTTAAAATTTTTTTCAACTTCTTTAGCCCTCAAAGAAATAAAATTTAAAACTACCCTAAGATTCTCTGCTACCCTAGTCAGAATGAGTATTATCACAAAAACCAAATGACAGTAAATACTAGGAGTGTGGGGAAAGAAAAATTCTTATTTGCTATTGAAGAAAGTATAAACTGGTACAGCCATTATGGAAATCAGTATGAAATTTTCTCAAAAAGCTAAAAATATATCTTACCTATAACTAGTCACACTACTCCTGGTCATATCCGTGTCTTCTGGTGCTCTATTCACTATAGCTAGGAAATCAACCTACATGCCCATCCACTGATGGTAGCATAACAACAGAAGGGAACTTTATTCAGCTATAAAGACAATGATTTGAAGTAAGAGGCAGTGGAGGTTAGGAAGCTAAAGAGGAGCTATGTGGGAAGTGAGAGACTCTAGCATAAGGTGATGGGATAGTAGTTATATAGATAGAGAGAGGAAAGACTGAAATGGGATCAAGGGAAGGAAATGAAGGAATGGAGAGAGTGGAAGGAGGATTAACCAGAACTAAAGATGTTATGAAGATATTATTTTAAAAAGCCATAGGGTAATCCATTTCTTTGTTAGCTAGTTAAAAATTATAATTATGTTCAAAATGAAAGGGTAAAAAAATTTGGGCAAAAACTCTATAGGGAGGTAGACAATGCTGTTCTCTGAAACAAAATTATACAGGCTATTGCCAATGCTCTTGATTGCCCACAAGAACTACATAAGAAGACCTGGCTGCCAACAAAACAAACATGACTTGTAGGATACTGAACACTCAAAGTGCAAAGGCACTGGAAGCCTCCTTTTAGCCTGCAAGCTCTGGTAGTGATCTTGACATCTGGAGAAAAAAGTTAGCAATCTTACCCAACTGTGGATCTACTCTGCTCATTATACAACTGACCACCTAGGCAAGATAATGTACTGGTGAAATAGTAGCCTGACTGTTGTAGGGAGAACAAACTCCTATTTTGATTGGCTCTGAGGCCCACTCCCTGAGGTCCCATACCTGTACTGCAAACCTATTCAGAAGTATATCCCTGAGATGATCACAGACCCTAGAGTTTGTTGTTTGACTAAACAAATATAATGTGCTAAGCAAAAAGTTACTCTAAAAATTTATATAATGTTTATGCTCATATATGAGCTTTTCTCTAACCAATGGCCAGAGAAATTTCTTTTTTGCAAAAATCAGCAGATATTGGTGAGACACAAATCTAATGACAAGCTGAGAAGTGGCTGTTGGGTGCTCAATGCTAAATAAGACATCTCTATCAGGCCCTCCAAGGCTTGGGAACATATGGAAGACGGTGCTGGAGCCAGAGCGAGGGGAGTTGTACTTTGGAGCATTATCCTTCAGACATGAAGTGGGCATGCCATTCATTTGTTTATAGTGGTGATCAGCTATTGCTACCTTCACAAAACATGCACAATATTGAGCCCATCAACTTTTCACATTTTATTGCAGTTACCTTCTCTTTGCCCTTCTCGTTGCTGGGACAAGCTCCCCAACAAAAGCTGGGACAAGCATCCCACTTCTTATGGGAAGAAAGGGTTTATTTTGGCTTACAGTCTTAAGGGGAAGTTTCATGATGGCAGGTGAAAGCATGAAATGAGCAGAAGCTGGACATCACCTCCTTGCTACAGCAGGTGGATGGAAAACAGCAGCAAGAGACTGAGCCTAGCTCTGGTAAGGGGAGCGGGATGGAACATGCCTAAGCCTGACCCCAAAAACACACCTCCTCCAGCAAGGCTCTACCTCCCAAATTGCCATGAGCTGGTAACCGAACATTCAGAACATACTAGTTGATAGGGGACATCTGATTCAAACTACCATATGTAAATAATGGAGGAGGTGGTGGGGAAAAGACTTCCAAAGGAAAAAAGGGACAAGTTTAGTTCATTGATAGTTTGGGAGGGTGCCAAAGGAAGGTACTGAAAGGGGATTATGATCAAATTATAGTATATTCATGTATGAAATTATAACAAGACTGATGTTACTCTTGATTCTTACTGACATTTAAGAAGATACAATTTGGTTTAATTTCTTGTATAAATTGAATAATTATCCCTAAAATAATATTATGCCTACAACTGGGAAGTTTTCAGGAAATGAAATAACCATCCTTGTTTACAAACCACATATTCCTTAATCACAGGGGAAAAATCAACAAAATATTAAAGTACTGAGACAGCCAGTTGATGAGAGGTGGTTCCTCAAAATAATCACATTATGTACAATTGGGTTAGTTTCAGTTGTCTTGAGAAACTTTTCTTTTTCCTTCCAGGATGAAAACAACTTCAAACAAGGCTCAGATGACATGCAAGCAAATGAGTATACCAGAAGCAGTTGTGATGAACCAATGAGTTTATTGGGGTTACGCTCAGACCATGGTGAAGGGTTGCCTGCAGGAACATGGGTGTCTCAAAGGCAGCTAAATCACCCCGTTTTTGGTGGTGACTCACAGAAACAGCATCTCTTGAGCACAATGCATAATCTTCAGGCAGCCTGGTTTGTAGGAGAGACTCCTCCAAAGCACTTGTTTTCCCTTTATATAACTTTAGCGTGGGGTCTTGCAACCTTTTTCCCAGACTGTTGACTTCCTGTCTCCTGAGCTTCCTTCCTTCCCCCAGGAAAGAATGTTGCAATTGCTACTTGACACTGCTCAAAGTCCACCCCTCAACAGTTGTTTACCATTCCTATTACATCGGGACTATAGTTGTACTATAACTATAACTATAACTATAACTATAGTTGTAGTTATGTGATCTTTTCTTTTTAACGTTTTTTTACTGGAATAAAGTTATATGTGACCTTTTTAAGTTTCAGTTTTCCCAGACTTGGCCTCCTGAATCACCAAAGCCTCCCTTTCCTGCTTTCTTGAGGAATTTCCTTATAACGTCAGTGCTGTTAGAAGAATGAACTGTTTTTCTAAAATGTATGTGAAAACTTGTGGAAGGTTATGGAGGATCAAGACAACATCATCAACATATACAGTATTCTGTCTGGACATCCATTTCTCTGGCTCATCACTTGGTGTTGTCACTGTATCTCTCATTCCTTAGTGAATGTGACAAAAAAAAGCTCTCTAAATTTATTCTTAAAGGTATGGATATGTTGATTTGAGAAGGACCCCAGAATAGAAAGAAAGTGAGTTCGCTAGTGGAAAAGTCTACAGTCTGAGGAATACAGTCACTGTCACACTAAATTCCTTTTCTCCTACATTCGCTTATTTGGATATCTTCAGCTTCCTCACTCTTACTCCAATAGCTTATGCAAAGGTCTCCTCATTCATCACTGGAACCCTGGAGGAGAGTCAGAGAACATTATGTTGATTCCATAATTTTTTCTGAAGTGAGCCTATTCTGTTAGAGAAGGGGTGAAGAATTCTGACAGAAAATAAAGCAACCCTGCCTATGAAGAGAGCTGAATGAGGATAATGTAGAGCTCCAATCCTGGGAAAGAAAAACAGGATCCTAGGAAAGTCATTTGGATCCCTATATTTGGTCATCCATGCAGTCTTTGAGGTGAATTTAATTTTTACTTAAGATTTAGATCCAGATGCTCCCCTCCATTACATGTTTTATAACAGACCCTACTTCTTCACTGTAGCATGAATTTTTTTCTTTTGTTTGAACCTAACATCATAGGAAGAATTAAAAATGTCTCTCACAATCCAATGCAAACACCTAGAAGAGCAATAAATCTAGTAGGTTTTACAGAATAGCCAAAGTGATTTCTGCCATTTATTCGTTCTGCCACTTTGGTGGTTGGTGGTTTCCCACAGGCTAATGGCCCCTTTTACCTGAGCATGCTGGGTAGAAGACAAGTAGAGTATTCTCCAGACAGTATTTATTTAGGTAGGTAATTAATGTGATTTGAATGTGTTCTGGACCTTACATGCAGAAAAATAAGAGTAATAGTGATTTTTTCTCTTTTTTTTTAACCTTCAAATCAATCGTTCTTTTCTTAAATAAGTTTCTATAGATTGAGGTCAGGGCCTCTTTCATGAGAGCCAAGTGTCTACCACTGAGAGGCATCCTGCTGCTTCAAGCCACCATTTCACTCATTAATATGAGAATAAAGCAAAACTGAAAATGTGACATAAATACAAGAGATAATCATTCAATTTTCATCTGAAAAGAATAATCAACGTACTACATTAATGATAAAAAATGTAAGGTCTGCGGAGATGGCGCATTGGATAAAGTGCTTACCATACAAGCATAAGAACCTGAGTTCCCATGTAAAATGCCGTGTGTAGTGGTATATGTCTGCTGTCGTTAGCTTTCTTTTGCTGGGACAAAACACACAACCAAAAGCAGCTGATGGGAGGAAAAGTTTATTTTGGCTTACAGTCTCAAAGGGAAGCCTCACCATGACAGGAGAAGAAAGCATGGTATGAGCAGAGGCTGAGTACCACATCTTACACAGAAGCTGGCAAGAAGCAGTAAGTGAGCTGAGCTCTGGCAAGGGAGAAGCTGGGTTATAATACCCCCAAACCCACCCCTAGCAACACACCTCCTTGAGCAAGTTTCTACTTTCCAAATTTTCACCAGATGAATATCAAGCATTCAAAAATCATGTGGGGCATCTCATTTAAACCACCACAACATCTATAATCCAAGAGCTAAGGAGGTGGGGACAGAGGATCCCTCAGGACTTGTTGAATTAAGGAATTCTGGGCTCAATGACAGTGTTCAAAAGGAAAAAAAAAAGGTAATGGACAACAGAGGAAGACAATTAACTTTGACCCCTGGACTCCACAGGTACACACATATATGCTCACTCACACAAAACATTTCTTGCATAACACACACACACACACACACACACACACACACACACACACACACACACACACACAAAGTTTTAAAACTGGCTTTTTAATGTTCTATGGTAGTGTGAACTGAAGCTCCATAAAGTGCTGCATATTCCTCAGGTAAGGTGAATGGATGCTAGAGCTCCTGTAGAGGAGGAATGTTGCAGGATCTGAGGAACCTTATAGCCACTTATTGCCCACCTCTGAGTCTGATTACCAGTTGATCAGGTGTGATACTTTTTGGAATGTACCCACAGACCCTCAGCTTCCATCAACCCAAGGGCTAAGAATATCATCAAATAGCTTCTGAAGCCTATGGTGGAAATGCCCCTACTCATGCTCCAGCCAATGTATTTGGAAAGTTTCTTATTTTGTGACTATCTTTTATTCTGTAACTATGAAAACTTCATGAAACTGTTCACACATTAAAACATAGAGTTTGTGGTATCCTAAATCTGTGATCCAGGGCCATGGTCACACATATTTGGCTCTTATTTCTTCCTCTTATTTCTCTTTGAAGTGATGGCTGTGTCTTTTGCCTTGACAGTTTGGAATTAAATGCAGGCCTTTACATGTGCTAAGCCAGCAATCTACCTCTGAGTAGCCCTCAAAAAATTTTTATTAAAAGTTATTTTTTTCTTTGAAAATGAAAATGGGTGTTAAGTTGCCTACTTGTCAAAGCCATTTAAATGAATCATGCTAGTAGTCTAATTATGAGTGGCTCAGAGCTTGTGTTTATACTGACTCACCATCTGACAGGTATTGTTTGTTTATTTTAATTTAAAGGTAATTTACTGCCCATAAAAGGTAAGAGATTAATGATCCTAGAAATTGAAATCAGTTTCCTATTCACCAACAAGAGACAGTCTAATCTAAGAAAGTCTATGTTTCCATACCAATTTGTCTCATCAGTAAGAATGTATTTTGTAATCTGTAATAATTCAGTCTTTGCTCTCTCTGGAGAATGCCCACAAGGGTGCTAATTGCATTGATGACTTTTGTAACATTCACATGAAGTATTATCCTGAGTTCTCCACACCGTTTTGCATAATTTAATAGCTGGCATGTGCAGTGACTTTTGTCACTGTCAATACCATTTTTTGATTCGTTTTCTTGTTTGTTTGCCCTCCTCCAACATCCATGATGGAATATTAACGGGCCCAATGTTGAGTACATGTTGTTCAGGTAACAGCTGCAGTGGTAAGGTTATGAATGTAATGACCACTTTTGTGGCTGGAATCCAGAATCCTACATATGACTCCCCATCTTCTGGGTCATACATTCTTCCATCGTCTCTTCCACAATGTTCTTTGAGTCTTGAAAGGCATGATAGAGATGTCTTATTTAGAATGAAGCAATCAAAATTCACTTACTCTTAGCACTTTAATGGATTTAAATCTCCCCTGTAGTTACTGTCATTTGCAAAAAAAAAAGGTTTTTCTAACAAAAGCTGATACAGAACTAATGTATGGACATGCATATACATATTTCAAGGATAATTTGAACTGTACAACATATTCATTTAACCAAACAATATAACCCATCCAACAATCACTAAAGGCTCTTTCCTTCTGCTTTTCAAAACAAAACATAATCATTTTGCATTTACTTCGAAAGGCACATTTCACCTACTCATTCATCAATGACTTAACTTTAGTCTTGCAGTATAAGAATATTTACAAAGGATTGAGCCATGCAAAAAGCCTCCAGGTTAAGTTGACATTTTCATTGTAGCTATACTTCAAATTTAAGGGCTTACAATCATTTTCTTAGCAAAATGTATTTACAGGTTTGTGTGATGGTTTGAATGTAAAATGCTCCCATAGCCTTGGATATTTGTGATTAAGTTTCCTACTTAGCTCTCATCTGGTGGAGCATTTAGAAAGCTGAGCATTGATGGAGGAGGTGTGTTACTGGGGGCAGATCCTGTATCCAGCCCCAAGGACTGTTCTTAGTCAGCTTGAACTCTGGCTGTTCTCTTTCTTTCTTAGCTGAGGACAAATGATGTGACCCATCTTCTGCCATGATGAAGCTTCCTCTATAATTTGTAAGCCTTAAATAAACCCTTACTCCCATGGGTTGCTTCTGGTTGGATGTTTGACCCAGCAATGAGAAGATGACTACAACATAGTTGTATATATATATATATATATATATATATATATATATATATATATATATATATATATATATATATATGACATCCATACAAAACTATTGTGATACAAAGAGCATGAAATCAGCAATTCAGGAAACAAATATATAAAAGTTCAATAAGAGGTGAACAACTAATAAAGTCATCAGTAATAAATTACATACTAGCTAAAACAGCATTGGCAAACCATCATATATCATTTTCACCTTTAAGATCATCAGATTGAAAATAGCAATGAATGCTAACATGGAACAGATATGAAATGACACAAAAATTCAGGTCTAGTGAGTGTTAACTGCCTGAAGAAAGACATCCTTCCCCTGTTCCCAGCACTTGGGAGACAGGGAAAAGGTGATTATTGCATGTTCATAGCCAATTTATCTATAGGGCAGTCAGCTTCAGAACACGAAATGCCAAAAAAATAATGCAAGTACAGGTAGTTTTCATTTGTAAGAATTGATCAAAGAAAACAATTAAAATTGGTGCAAAATTTTGAACAAAAATATTAACAATTATTGTTAGTTATATACAGGAAGCTCCATTATTCTTTTCTTGAAAATGTTTTAGTAATTTATCTGAGAGAGAGAAATAGAAAGAAAGATGCAAATAGAGAGAGAGAGAGAGAGAGAGAGAGAGAGAGAGAGAGAGAGAGAGAGAGAGAGAGAGAATGGGCAACCCAGGGACTACTGCCACTACAAATAACCTGCAGACACTTGCACCACTTTGTATCATCTGGCTTTATATGGGTTCTGGAAAATTGAACCTGGGCCATCAGACTTTGCCAGAAAGTGCCTTTAACTGTCGAGACACCTCTCCCACCTTTCATTGTTCTTATTTGGTTTATTTTCTTCTTTTTCATATCTTTAATATCAAGGACAGTGTCTAGTGCTGAATAAGAGATTCAATATATTTAACATTTACATTATTAAAAATGTACCCTATCATTAAGGCATTGAGCAAAACAAACTATGGTATAGCTTTACAACAGAATATTAAACACTTTGTGAATACTAGTGTTGACATAGAATGACATTTACAATAACTTGATTGCTAAATTAAGAAATAGTATGGTTGTTATTTTGAAAATAAAAATAGTAAAAAATGTTCACAGAATATAATCTCTGCTCTATAGTATTGAATGTGATTGAATGAATTATGTGACATTCAGCTCTGTATTTCAAAGCTTTTTACAAAAGTTATGTATTTAATGATATTGTTAAAAAATAAGTGAATATTTATACATCAAAAGGTAAGGAAAACATTTGGTGAATTACAGCAAAAGAAGAAACCACAAAAGGGAAAGATTAAAGTTACATAAAAGTTAATTTTCCCTCTATTTTAAGATTTTCCCTCTACTTGTAATTTTAGTTTTGAAGTTACATTGAAAAAGGAGAATCCTTGTTATTTAAAGAAATGCAGTCATGTATTTGCAGATTTAAGTGCTACAATGTATAAGATTGTATTCAACAGAACCAGGAGTGGGGGAGAGATTGGAAAACTCAGTAGAAAGAAGTAAGATTAGACTTGAGTTGGCAATTCTTGTTGAATCTAAGTGATGAATAGAGTTCATATATGCTATTGCTACTTTTGCAAATGTTTACAGTTCTACAAAGTATAAACATTTTAATATGGTACACAGAAAAGACAGAAATGATGTAGAGAATGTATTTGCAAATCAAATAAAAAGAAATAAAGTATACTTGGTTCATAAACGAATTTTTAAAAAAATTAAATTAAATTAAAATTAAGAGGGATTAGATTGCAAGAAAAAAAAGGCATATTGGAAGGGGACAGGAGAAAGTAATGGGGGGACTGTGATCAAAGTCCATTTTGTACATGTAAGAGAAATACATTAAAATAAGTTGGTGTTGTACATGAACAGACAATTCACCAAAAGAGAAGCAGGAAAAAGAATAGCAATAAACATGGAAATAACTTTATGTGTAAATAATGATTTCTAAATAAAATCTATTTGAATAAGGTAAAATTTCTGAATTATCAATACTACTTTGAAATTACAAAACTCTATTATTGGCTTGAGTGAATTGGCAGTCTGAAATGCCGCTGATGAGAGTGTAAACTGCCAACTTTCCATTAGTACATATTGACAATCTTACAAGCTGACATTCTTAGGCCAAACAATTTTACTTCTAGGAACTTAGACTAAGAAAATAATCTTAAATATGCAAAAAACTTATGTATAGACATATATCAAAATGCTTATAATAGCAAGAGATAACAGTAATCTAAGTGTTGAGAAATAGGGACAGTAAAACACTATGTATCTATTAATAAAACTTTCTTCATGGGCTGGAGAGATGGCTCAGTAGTTAAGGCACTGCCTCCAGGGCCTAAGCCCCCAGGTTCAATTCCCCAGTACCCACAGCCAGAACCACAAGGTGGTGGCCCTGGTGCCCCCCCGCTCTCTCTTTGTATTTCTCTGCTTGAAAATGAATAAATAAAATATTTTTAAAAACCTTTCTTCATGCTTCCATTTACATTTTCATTTATTTTAGAAACATTTCTGAGTTCCCACAAAGTGTCAAGCACTGGTTAGTTACTGGAAATAAGGGAATTTATTGTCAGGTCAAAGAAACAGAAAATTAGAAACAAACAAGGGCTAAGGGAGTGTCAGCTACTGGGTAGAATAATCTAGAAAAACTTGTGTAAGGAGATGTATAATGAGACCTGAAGAATAACGTCAATCCATAATATGGCAGCCTGGGAAAAATGATTCCAGATCACTTCCAGAAGAACATCGAAAACATTGGAAATTGTATAGCAAACTTAAAGAGGAACAAGTAAGCTTCAAAATTATATATTATATTCTAACAATTTCTATAAACAGGCAGATCATATATTTTAAGATGGATATATGCTAACATCTTATAGGCAAATATTTTGAATATGTAAGAATTTAAAATATATATAGATATTTTAGAAAGAGAAGGACTTTTTATCACTGAATTTATATTTTTCTACAATAATATATACATTAAACAAGAAAAAACACAGCTAATTAAAAAAGATTGATTTTATTTATAAAATGATGATTTCCCAACTTCAAATTCCGGGGTTGACAGTGTTCTGTGGATACATAAATATCATAGGACATGTTGGATAAAATTCCTTAATACTGAACTCACTGGATATTGAAGGCTGAGGGACAGTGAGTAAGGAAGTAGAAAGTAATTAAAAATCAATCTTGTATTTATGCTAATAAATGTGCATGCATGTTATGAAATTTAAAGCAATATTTGCATATATGTCAAAGAAGAAAACCAGAGAGAACTTTTTAATGTTTCTTAAGCTAGACTCCTAGAGACTCAGAACATGTATTCACTTTTCTCTATGAAGAATCACTGAATCCAGTGATTCTCTTAATCTGTAGCTGGAGTTTCTTTTACTTTTCTAAACTTACTCTGATGGTACAGATTTAAGCCTGCTTAAGACTGTGACACAAGTGGCATTCTAGAATTCATTAACACCATTTTTTTTTTCTGAAAATAACGGAAGTTATACTACTAAACAGAGAAACCAAAGAATGGGTGGTGGCACTCTTGTCATTTGTTGCTGAGTTAACAAACCACCCCAAATCTAATGGAAAACAACAGGCTCTTTTATTATCTTAAAGCTCAGCTGTGAGGAGGTGAGCTACAGTCACATTATGGCTCAAGCATGCATTGCTTGGACCTGAGTACTCCTACTCCCAGTAGTAGGCCTTGCTACTACATCCCTCTAGTAAAACAGACTCAGGGAAGTTTTACTTCTTACATCCCCACTCAGTGCTCTAAGGGGAGTGTCCTAAAATAAAGGGCAGATGCTCCAAGGACTATCCTTAGCATAATTCACAGATCACAGAACTTCACGTCTATGTTTACCACAGTCTCTTAGATGAAGCAGTCCCAAAGAGGAGGAAAATAGACTCTACCTCAACTTTTTGCACTTTTGAATTTAAAGAATGACTGCCAGCTAATGAAGTATTGGATGCATGCTGAGAAGTCTCCACAACCAACGTCAGTGATCAGCCACTCCAAACACTTTGGTGTATTCTCTTGTAATCCCCCCCTCTGTTGTATCCTTCTTAATCTTAGGCAGCTGCTACTCTGCTTTCCTGTCGTGCTTATTGCTTTTTGTATTTTCCAGATATTAAATGCATTGAATCCTAAAAGACATTGGCTTTGGTTTATTTCTTTCAGCAAATTATTCTGAAGATGCATCCATATTGTACTTATCTGTAGTGACGTCATTGATTCTATGACATTGTGAAGTAGGACTCCTTTACACGGCTGTTCCACAGTTTGTTTGTCCTTTCAGATATCATGGACCTTTGAGTTATGGTCAGTTTGTGGGCCTTAAAATAAATACATACTGTATTAAAATATTAAAATAATACACAGTTACAGGCATATAGGAACAAAATTTTATTTTTTAACTTTTTATTGGCAGATTCCATAATTATAGACAATATCCTATGATAATTCGTTTCCTCCACTCCTGTTCTCCCCCTCTCAAATCCACCCTCCATCATATTCCCTTTCCCTTTCAATTATTCTTCCCATTATTGCGATGTCAACATCTTTGCCTCCCTTCATGAAGGTCTTGTGTAGGTAGTGTCAGGTACTGCGAGGTCATGACTATCAAGGCCATTTTGTGTCTGGAAGACAGCATTGTAAGCAGACCTACCTTCCTTTGGCTCTTATAATTGTTCCACCATCCATTCCACAATGGACTCTGAGCCTTGGAAAGTGTGATAGAGATGTTTCACTGCTGAACACTCCACTGTCACTTTGTTGACCTCCAGTAGTCCCTGCCATCCAAAAAGAGTAGCATAATCCTTTTGAGATCCATCCATTTCTCTGAAAAATCCATAATTTCATTTTTCTTTACCACTGAGTTCTTTGGAGTTTCACTTTATCTAAGAAACAACTGGGTCATTTTTTAAATGTACTGTCAACTTTGTCTGTGTATGTACGTATAATATATGCTGTGTGTGGAATTGTGATATATATATATTAGTGTATGTATGTGTGTGCAGGTGTTTGCTCACATGCAGGGGCAAGAAATGATGTCAGGATCCTCCTTTATTGCTAGTCTGCATGCTTTCTTGAAATTCAGTCCCCCCTCCCACTCATGGAACTGCCAGTTTTCTGTCAGAATTGCAGACCAATAAGCTTCAGTGATTCTCCAGTCTCCACTCCCCACCAGACTGGGATTACAGACATCTGTGACCATGGCTAGCTGTCTATGTGGATGCTGAGAAATGAAACGCAGAAAGAATCAGGCCCTCTGAGACTATCATGCTTACATCGGAAGTGATCTGACCTGCCCATTTATCGCTTTGTGTTTAACTTTTAAAGATACCATGGCCACACCATTTTACATTACCACCAGTATAATTATTACAGTTCCATTTTCTCCACATCCTCAGTAATACTTGCCATGGTCAGACTTTTCGAGTAGGTAAGTAGTGGTATTTCACTGTGCTTTTAATTGAATTTCCCTCTGGACTTAGAGTCTCGACTTTCATGTTCTTTACTGCTATCAGTAGATCTCCTTTCGTGAAATGTCTCTGAATCTTGCCCATTTTTGAAATTAGGCCCCTTTTATCTTGTGGTTGAGTTTCAATAATTTTTATACATTTGGTATATAATTTCATTATCAAAGTATTTCAGTCTTTGATTATGTTCTCACATTGTTTTTTTTTCTTTTTTTGCTATATGGTTTTAGATAATTTTGCATTCACCGGATGCTACAAAAATATTACACTTCGCAAATACCCAACTATCTCCTCATCCCAATAGTTAGATTGTATATACACATAATATAACACCAAAACAGGAGAGCTGACATTGATATATAGTTCTATGCCATATTACCAATTATGTAATTACCACCATAGTCAAGCTATAGAACTAGTTGATCATCACAAATATGTTTTGTTGTGCCTCTCAATTTTAATCATACTCATCACCTTATTCTTTTGTCCTCACCATCTTTAAAATATGAAGATAATTAATCTATTCCTCGTTTCATTATTTGTCATTTTGAGAATTTTGTGTTTGTTAAAAATCACGCAATATATGATATATGACATTTTAGAGTTTTTCTGGTTTTTCAAGGTAGGGTTTCTTTTGTTTTCAAAAAATTATATATTTACTTGCAAGCATAGTGTGAGACAGAGAATGAAAATAGTTACATCAGAGCCTCAAGCCACTGTAAACAAATTCCAGATATATGTACTACTTTGTGCATCTGACTTTATGTGGGTACTGAGGAATCAAACCCAGGCTATCAGGCTTTTCAAGCAAGCATCTTTAAATGATGAGTCATCTCTCCAATCTTTGCGGTTTTTTTTTTTTCACTCAGCCTAATTGTCTTTAGCTATCAAATTTTCATATACCTCAGTAGCATTTTCCTTTTCATTGCTGATTCGTTTTCTATAATGCGAATGTACCAAATATATGTAAATGTTCATTTCTTGGAGTTGTTTTTGTTGTTCCTTATTTTTAAAGCTGCTCTGACCACTGGGTACAGGTTTGATGGGAATGTATATTTAGACTTTCTTGGAATAAGCACCCAGGTTTGTTTTGCAAGCAAGTGTTAGGGTTTGATTAGCTGTGATAATGTGTTCTAGAGTGGTTATACAATTTTGTATTTCTTCAGAAACTGAATGATGTAGTTTCTATCAGCACTTGCCAGCATTTGGTTAAATCCAATCAAATTCAGAATGGCAGGCTTTTCATGAAAACTCTTCTGTAAGACACTATTGCTGGAGATACCACAGCCTGTCATCACACAACACCCAGAGACACTGCTTGATCCATAATGGTAACCAGCCCCTAGCGGGTAGCATGTGTAGAGCTGGAAGGCTTTACAGGAGCGGTCAGGGGAAATTGACCAAAGATATCCTGAGAAAACAGAGGTCACTGATATACAACACTGAATGATGCTACGAGAATGATGAAGACACTGCTATATGGTAGAGACTGGCAAGCCAAGAAGCACTCATCTGTGCAATAGTGGTGTTAAACCTAGGTTGGAAATCAATGGCTTACTGATTGACTAAGAGATCCACTCAGTGGCAATTAACCCTTAACTGAACTGGGATCCATGGTAAGCACTTGTGAGGACCAAGAACCTGGGTTCCCAGGGGAAACCCCCACTCACCAGAGATCTACAGAGAGGCTACACCCGTAGAATCTCACCAAATTAACAATGTTTGTCTCATTTAACCCCTACTGATCTCACTCTCCATTGGAGATTCCGTTTGTATGTTTCAGAAGGCACTGAGAATCCTGGACAACCCAAGAACACCAACAAAACATGGGATTATGGCTGACACCCAAAGAGGAGATGAACCACCCCTAACTTATGATATGGAGCCCAAATGAAACCTTTGAGGAAGTTTCGAGATGAGCACAAGAGACCTACCACAGCAAGTCAGATAACCTGGGAAAAGATAATGGAGACAGACACTGAAGATACCCAACACAATCTAAAGCAGAAATCCAGAGACTCTTATGAACTTAACAATAAAGCAGACCTAAAACTGACCCACCATGGGATCACTCAGGGATCTGAGTGAAGGAACCAGGTTTCAGCTGAAGAATTTACTAATAGTCTTAATAAAGTTTTCGTTTAGGAAAAAAAATGTCCTGAACAGCAATGATGTAACTAGCCTTCTGCCTTAAGCAGTTATTTTCATTACGGGTGTTTTATTGAACTAGAATACTAGAATAAATGACAAAATTTAAATGGAAAAAAGAGAGAAACCTGTTCTAACCACTGAGCATTGTCCCAGCCCGCACGCATCTTTTTAATGCTTATTTCTCTATGTTCTTTTCAGTAAAAATGTTTTCTCATTTCTTTTAAACATTGTTTTATCTGATTTTTTACTGTTGATTTTTTAAAGTAAATATTTACTGGGCTATTATATTTGTACATCTTTGTGGAGTATAATATGCTAATGTATAAAAATTGTTTAATAATTAAGTCAGGATAATAATTCAATCTCTTTGACCATTGATCATTTTTGTGTTGGGAACTTAACCCTTTCTGGTCATACTATTGAGTTTTGGGAGCATTTTTTAAAGTGCACACATACTATTGAGTTTTGGGAGCATTTTTTAAAGTGCACACTTGTCAGATTACCTTTAATAGATATTAATTATAGAATTTCATAGTAAAAACTTTGTCCATCAATAGCCATTTCCAGTACTTTTTAATTGCCAGGTAGTTTTTCTTTCTTCCTTAAAGCAAGGTTCAGAGGACAATGTACTTTCTGCACAAGTGGAAGGACCAGATTTTCAATCTCAGCACCTGCTGGGCGGTGTGGGAGCTGCCTGTAATCTCCACACTTGGGAGGCAGAGATACAATTCCCCATGCAAGCCAGCAGCTAGATTCAGCCATCTCTGAGTTTAAGTGAAAGACCTTGCCTCAGTAAGCAAGTAGAGAGAGACATCTAGGAAGACATTCAATGTCAACTCTGGCTTCTACACACATGTTCATACATGTATACCTAAACACAATTGTTTAGACATACGAACACACATGCACATATCCCACACAGATACACAAGCAGAAAAAATAGAATTTTAATTTATATATTTTAGTTTCTATTTTTATTTTTTGTTTTTGATTGTTTGCTTACTATTTTGAGACAAAGTTTTAATGTATCTCTCAGGTAGGACTTGAGTCGTTTGTCCTGCTTCCTCAGCCACACAAGTGCTGGAACCATAGGCATCATCATCATATCTGGCTTGTTTCATGTCCTCCATATGCAGGTCTGTGATTGACAAATTATTTACATTTATATACCTGAGGTACCTTTACATTTAAAGGTTATTTTCAGGGGGAAGGGGTAATAGAATTCTAAGTTGATCATTATTTGCATTTTGTCTTTCATTTACTGTGAAGATAGTGCTCCACAGATTTCTCACATGTATTATTTCCAAGCAGAGATTAATGTCATTCTTCCATTTTCCCTCTATTTTCATCTTTGGGGGTTTTTAAAGAACATTTTCTTTTATTACTAGTTTTGAGCATTTGATTACCATTCACATTGCTTCTTGTTTCTTGCTTATGGAATTCACTGAGATTCTTGGATAGTTTTTGTCCAACTTAAAATCATATACCACCATCATGTTTTCAAATAGTTCTTATATATTTTTACCTTTCATTAGAGACTCTAACTTACACATATATTAAGCCTTTTGAAGTTATCACAGGTATCACTTACAGTCTTCAATTTTAAATTACTTTATTTGTTATGCATTCCATTTTCAATAGTTTCTATTTTTTGTCTTCAAATGTATGTATGTTGTCTTTTGCAATGCCAATCAAACAGTGTGCTCTCTACCCCAGATGTAAATTTTATTTCTGGAAGTGTGGGTTTTTTTTTTTTTTTTTGTAATCTTCATTATCTCTACCTAACTTTTGGAACCTCTGAAATAAAGTCATACATGTTTTGATGAACTTTTCTGCTAATTCTAACATCTCTGTCAATTCCAATCAGTTTCAATGCTGCTTTTATTTTCTTTGTCATGGTTTTCTTTCTCAAACACCAGATAATTTTGAGTAGATGCTAGACACTGTGGACTTCTTTTTTGGTGGCTGGTTAATTGGGCTGTAATGCAGTAAATTTGCTTAAAAACAGCTGAATTCTATGGAGGTGTTACTTTGGGAGTTTGGCAGATGGGAACAGAGTAACATATATTTTCTAGGACCAACTGTTCTGCATCCCCAATGAAACACCCTTCTGAGTAATTTATCCCATGCCTTTTAAAGTATAGTGTCTTTTATTCCGCTTGGTGGGATTAGGAATAATATCTAGTGATCTTCTCAATACTTCCCTCTTCCTCCCCACTGGCTTCTGCTAGTTTCCAAACATGCATTGGTTGATCAACTCTCTGGAGAATATGAAGGACACTGTTGTAGTTTAAATGTGAAATGGTCCCCCTAGGCTCATAGGTTTGAGCATTTGGTTTCCAGCTGGTGATGCTCTTAGGGAAGCTTATGGAACCTTTAGGTGGTGGAGCCTTGCCAGAGGAAGTGGGTCATTGGAGGTGGACCTTGAGGTCTTATAGCTTAGCCTCACTTCCTGTTTGCTTTAGGCTTCCTGACTGTGGATAAAATATGACAAACCTCCACATGCTTCTACTGTCGTGACATCTCTGGTGTGATGAACTGTATTCTTTCTTAAATGTGAGCCCCAAAGGCCCTTTCCTGTGATAGTTGGTGTAGGTATTTTGTCACAGCAACATGAAAAGTAATGAGCCCATCCACCTTCTACAGACCTTTCAATATATTTCACTGTGGGGCTCACCTGTTTGGTCACTTTGTCCTGTAGTTCTTGGCATCTTGGTCTTCCCAGGTTCTCAAACACATTTCAGCAGATATGCTGTTGAACTAACTTCCCTCCTATTATTCCTATTGCAATCATTGGGTCCCTCATTTTTGGACATCTTTCAAAGACCTCTGCCTTTCATTGCTGTCCATTGTCTTGAGCATTGTTATTTCAATCCTTTGTTTCATTTTGTTATTGCTGTTGCACATGGAAGAGAAGATTTGGTTCTTGTTACTGCACTTTGATTGAGGCTGGACGATTCTTCCCTTTGATGGGACATGTCATAGAGTCTGTGGACCAATTTTCAAACAACAGCCATCATGAGAGTACTTTAAAAAAACACAGGAAAGGGAATTCATTTTGAAGGGATATAATCATTTCTCATATGCTTTATCTTCCCTGTTTCTTCCTTATTGAAGCCTTAGGAAGTAGGCATTATTATACATTCCACTCTTGTTTGACTATATGACTGTACCATAAATTCCAAGTGGATGGGAGTCTGTTTATCTTTTCAATTGTTTAATCTCCATGACCTAGCATAGCATTTGGGACACAGGGGTGAATGTGTGAGAGAATAAAGATGAGAAAACCAAGTTGCAGGCAGTTAAGTGAATTATTCAGTGCCACTTCTAACAAGTATCATATCTGGAATTCAAACCCAGGTAGCTGTAATCCTTATTCTGTCATGCCTAGTTTTCTCTGTGCTCAGGAAAATGCATGAAGGAGATGAAACTATAAATAAATTTTCTTGTCTTTTCAACTAAGCACGAGGAAACTGGATATCCAAATGCAAAGGAATGGTATGCACAACATTTTCTATAAACTAATGTATTCTAACACCACATGTAAAAGTATCTCCAAGCAGATCAAAAGCTTAAAACAACAAAACTCCTAGACAGAAGAAAAGCCTTATGTTGGATTTTGCAATGGTTTCTTGGGAATAACAACAAAGGCACAGACAACAACAACAAAAAAAATGCAGATAATGCAACCGCGTTGTACTTTGTCAAAATGGAAGCCTATAGTGCATCAGAGGACATTATCAACAGAAGAAAAACAACTTAGAGAATGGATTTACAATCCACCTATTTGGGAAGGGATTAATACCCAGAATTTATGCAGAGTTCCTATGACTCATCATCATCAATGAAGTCATCCTCAATTCAAGAATAAGCAAAGCTCTTCTCTCCAAAGAAGATATACAATTGTATAAATATATATTTTAAGAAGTAGAAGTTGCTGTTTAGTGGTACAGCTCCTAGTTAATATAAACAAAGTCCTAGTTTCTATCCTCAGCAAAAGGGAGAGAGAGAGAGAGAGAGAGAGAGAGAGAGAGAGAGAGAGAGGAGGGAAGGAAGGAAGGGAGGAAAGAAGGAAGGAAGGAAGGGAAAGAACTGGATGGAAAGGAAAGGAAAAGAAGGACTTACAATCTCACTAATTATTAGAAAAGTTTAAATTAAAACAATGAAGTATCACTTCCACCTCAAATAGTTAATAGACAAATAATTACAGGAGATAACTTGAGAATAATGTAGAAACACTGCAACCTTTGTGCACTTCTGATAGGAATTTTAAAAATGGCACAGCTATTGTGAGAAACAAAAATATAATAAGCATGTAATCTAGAAACTACACCTCTTAGTATGTACCCAAAACAATTAAAAGCAAGGGCACAAACATTTTCTGTTCATGTTTATAAAGGCATTATTTTCAATAACTAAAAGCGGAATGCAACCCAACCCAAGTATCCATTAATATGTGGATTAAAAAAAACACACTGTGGTATATCCATGCAATGGAATAGTATTGAGACATAAAAAGGAAATTCTGGAACATAATTGAAATTTTAATTCCAAGTGAAATATGCCAGCCATAGAATGACACATACTAGTATTTGTCTAACATGAAGTGCTCAGTATATACAAACTCACAATGACAGGATGTAGAACAGTGTTTTCCAGAGTCTGGGAGAAGAGTTAATGAATAGCTATTTTGAGTCAGTACAGTTTCAGCTTTGAAAGCAAATCTTCTATGGCAGGGTGATGATGGTGGCTGCCCAATGAGAATGACTTAATCCTACTCACTGAGTGCTTAAAAATTATTAGATTTGTATGTGGTGGCATTCATTAGAAATCTTGGGACTCTGGGGGCTGAGTCAGGAGGATTTTTGTGAGTCTGCAACCAGCCAGGATTGCATAGTACAGGACCCTTTCTTTTTAATAGTGATAATAGAAACAATAATAAAATGGAAATTTTTCTGTTATGCATCTTTACCACAATTTGTAACTTATTAGTGCATATTAGTTACAAAATAGATTTAATTAGGATATATTTTTAATGAACTGGTGTGCAATTAGACAATATTTTTGTTAGCTGGCTAAACAGCCCTCCTCACTATATGGATTATGTTGGCCTCTAGAAGAGTTACTACAAAAGGCATCAGGAAAAGATGCTGCCTGGTATACTTCACATGAAAAAACATCAGCATTCTAGGACCATATTTGAAGACCAATGACCAATGACTCAGGATCTGTCTGGTAGCCACAAGTCAGGGCCAAAAGCTGCGTATCTCTTGCTCTCTTGCCTCTCACACTTCTCCCTTCAGTACTTAACATACTGTGAAAACACACTGAGAACTTATGTATAGTTACCTGACCTGGAATTCTGTATTGTGTCTTCAGATTTGAGAATGCATGGTGTGGATGGATTTCAGCAGATGGTTTCATATACATCTTTTCTGGATATTAGGTTTGACTTGAATCCTAGTGCATTATATATACTTTATGTACCTGATATTAGCTCTATAAGAATTCAATAAGCACATCATATAAAGTAACATGGAGATTTCTAAATAATACTCAAACACAGAAATCTTAGTTCTTGGTAAGAGATGGCACAGAGATCACTCTAAAGGGTCCATGAAATTGTGCTGTGATAGTGAAATTTCCCCAACATGATGGGTGTGTGTTAGCTTGAACCACCTTTATATATACATTTATCTTATATTCTTATATGATATGAAACCTATTTATTTTGTTTATTTGCAAGGAGAAAGAGGGAGAGAGAAAGAGAGAGAGAAAATGAGAATGGGTGCATCACTGCCACTTCAAAGAAACTCCAGACACATGAACTCCTTTGTGAATATGGCTTTACTTGGGTAAAGGGGAATCAAATCCAGGCCATCAGGCTTTGCAAACAAGTGCCTTTAACTACTGAGCAATCCCCCCAGCCTGAAATTTGTTAACTTTTAATGGACTGGATTATGAGTGTGCAGAGAAATGGGGGAAGTTTGGAAAAAATGTAGAGGGAGTATTTCGTTGCAATTCAGAAAACCAGAATTGGTTATTGTCATACTCAGCCACACACTGCTGGGATGAATCTTCCAACCAGGCACAATTTGGGGGAGGAAAGTATTTATTGAAACTACAGATTGAAGGGAAATTCCATTCACAGGTTTAAGCAAAGAGAGAAACCCATCATCTACACCACACACAGAACAGGGAACAGGCAGGAGAGAATTCTTTCACTTTTATATAGCCCTAGGGTGGGGTTTTGTAATTCTATCCCAGACTTAATGGCTTCCTGAGTTTCTGGAATTTCCTTCCTGCACTGCCCACACAGAAAAGGAGGTTTATATCTAGCTCCTTTGAGATTCCTTACATCCTGCACCCTATTTAGAGGCTGCCTTCCTGTAAACATCCTGAGAGACCCACCCAAGATTACTTAAAAGGTCAAGTTGACATCAAAACTTAACCATCACAGTTATGTTAATTGCTTTCTGAGCCTCAGTTTCTCTCTTACAAACTATGGGGATTTGAGGAAATTAAAAGAGGTAACTGCACTGTGCTTACAGCATCAATATCGTTATTCTCATAGGAGAAATATCATGTGAAAATGGAGTATAAGACTACATCAGGAAACATTTGATTTAGTATATGCAAATAAGATGTAACTGAACTCAGAATTGTCCTACTATCAGGCACAAAATATTTCTCTTTTCCTTTCTTTTATTTCAAAAAACATCCGCTTCTTGCAAAATCCCTAACAGTTTGAAAAAAAAAGTTTTGAGGATGGATATAGCTGCAAACAGAACAACAGAAGGAATTGTTAGGGGAACCAACTTTGTTTGTTAGATTCACAGAGACATAGAAACATCTAGGGCTTATAGCTACACAGCAATTGCCAAAAGTTGGAGTTTTAGAAAGTTGGATGATTCGGTCCATCATCTGACTGATGTAGACAGCTTACTGTCACTCCCATAGAAGGGTAGAGTGGTAGAACTGTTTATAAGGTTATTTCACACAGTCACAACAAAAAGGTTTTCAGAGTATATCGGTTAAAACTACTATAAAACACTCATTTCATAATTCTTAAATGCCTATTCTTGCAATCTTTGAATGTAAGCCAAGTTTTCACAGAAAGCAGCAAATTTTAGGCTTTCTCATAGCTTTTCTGACACTACTGTATCAGGAGTCCTTTTATTCTCTAATTCTAGGAATAAAAAAGAACATATACAAACCTCCTTAGTTACCCTGTCACTATGGAGATCTGTTATTTCAGATATGATACATACCTGTTTTCTATGATCCGTATCTAAACTCCAACCTTCAGTGACAACATGTTGCTTTGAGAAAGTTTGATACTCTGACCTGGAGATTGAATTACCTACATGAGATTTTGTAATAATGAAAATACAGCACAGATATAATATGTGATACCACTTTCACATGTTACCTTAACATATAAACCATCCGAATGAAAATGATGAACAGAATTTCTTCTTCTGTTGGACATATTCTTCACATAAACATTTGGAGATACCAAGCCATAAAACGGGACAGTGATCTAATGTGTGGTAGAGAATCTGTGTAACAGGCCAGTCAAGTACTTCACTCTGCTGCACATACTTTTTCTATGTATGACTCATCCAAGGGAGGGTGTCACACTAAAAATCTGGTTTATAATATGTCTTTCATTTCAGCAAATGACCTCTTTTATGTTGTATATTCAAGCAGCTATATAGGGTCCAGTGACCTCGGAAATGTGGGCGAGATCAAAGTTAGTGCCACCACATTTCAGAAGGGTTTCCACATACCTCAACAGGAACAACGTAAAACCATCCACAGATGCTTAGAAGGACATAACCCACCATGTTTGTTTGTATATGTCACTGGAGGTATTTCTAAAGCAAAATGGCTTGTGTTTTTCAATTTATTCATATCAGGACACTTTTGAGAGTAACAGAGAAAATGTTTATAAGTTATTCGAGGACAATAAGTTATACAAGGGCAGAATGAGATTTGTCTTAAGTAAACAGTGGTGAATGTTCACCCTACTCATAGAAAAACGAGGGTGACTTTGTACACGATGTAAACCAATATCCAACATGTACCTATCAACATTCTGCATTTTGTAGCCATTATAATGTAGCAGATACATAGGAATGTGCCTGTGGAAATCTCCTTCCAAGGCAGCATTGGAGTTACCACAGGAAGTGGCCAGTCCATGTGAGAGCACCCTCACTAACAGCAATCATAATGTGAGGCTATTTTGGGGAGAAAGGATATTTTTTAAGGACAGCATTGGGTAGGAGGTTTCAATTTGCTGTCGTCCATTTTCATTAGACCATTTTGATGGCTACCAACATCAAAAGAATAAAATGACCTATCTAAAGAAACAGAGATGCTATCGTGGTTCTGGCTGTGAAAGAGCTGCTCTCCCAGAGAAGAGGACATCCATGCAGGGTTCCTACCAGAGTCACTTCATGAAGTTCATAATTTCATAACTGAAACCACTTCTGGTGACAGAGAAATCCAGGAGTTAACTTTTGTCTTAAAACCTTTATGTAAATCACAAACTAACACTAACTGAGAAATCTATTTAGCAAATATTTTGGGAAGAGAACTCTTCATCGATTTTTATTGTTGTTATTATTGTTGAAATGTTTCCCACTCTTCACTCCCTGACAAAAAGGGGGGTGGGGGTGCCAGTGTGGGGACAGAACAGAGAAAAGGAGAAAAGTGGCTTCAACTCAGTGGAACACTAAAAAATGCACATGAATCAATTATGAAAAAGAGAAGGTCCCTTTGAATGAGGAAAAGCTGATTGGAATTAAGATGGGCTTTGTTCCTATCTGCAAGGTACAAGGAGGGGACTTTTCAGCGGAACAGAAAAGGGGGATTTGGGACTGTTTGGCTGCTTAATGCCATCGTGCTTCAGAGCCCATGTGAAAATTTGCTGCTGGCTATTAATCATCATTGTGCCCCTGCAAAGAAGCTGTTACAATGATGACTATATGTCATTATATTCCCACTGTAAGTAACGAATCAGAGAGCTGGGAAAGTTGGATAAGAGCGGCTGGCAAACTTTTAAGCGGTCGAATCTATTTAAATAAATTTACATCCCATTTGCTACTTTCTCTGGTATGGGAATCATACTTTAAAATGAAGCAATATGCTGTGTTCATGGGGCCTGGTCTTTTATTCCCCTGTCTCTGAGCCTACTTTCCAGGTCAGCCTTTGCCGGCGCTGACAGCACGCTTTTCTCATAGCCTCTCCTTCTCATAGCCTTTGGTTGCTTTCAAGTTCAATTTAGCACAATAAAGTTGTTATGCATGACAGTTTGGAGAGCAGAATAGGTGGTGTCTGAGCCCGCTGTGTCGCTACTAAGTGGGTCCATTCTCTGTGGGCCAGCTCAGTTACTGGAGCCTTACTGGTGGGACACAGCCATGGACTTCCAGACGTTCCCATCCTGACGAAAACAATTAGCTTCAAACTGCACGAAGCCTGGGGTCAGCCTCTCTTTGACAGAGGCTGCGCCATTTAATATGCTGTGGTGGATTTCAAATTTATGTTGCTTTATCCTGTTGTGTTCTTCTTTCATGTGCTTTATTTACAGATGTGTAAAGAACAGGGAAAGTTGGAGCTCCCCATGCTTCAAGAGTTTTATTAGAAATCTAAGCCATTGTTTTATGTTTATTTTATAAAGAAATAGAGTTGAAACATGTCAGGCTTAATTCCATTAGGCTGAACTGCCCAGAACAGAGCCCTGGGGTTTGGAAGACAGACTCTGAAAGGAAATGTCTCCTTGGCTAAGCATCACCAACAAGCCAAACAACAAACAACCCTAAAAAAGCACTGCCATCAGGAGAGCCTTCCACTGGGAGAGACTTCCCCTCCACAATCCCACTCGGCTCTAAAATGACAGATCTTTTAAGAGAAGCAAAATGTAATTTCTCAATCGTTAAAAGCCACCATGTGAGCTTGTGTGTGTGTGCATATGGAGAGATCACAATTAGTGTGTAGTCCTCATTGATAACCACCCAAATCCGTACTGTTATGATACACAATATTGGTCCATGAAGCAGATCTTATCTGATTCTGACCTTACAGAAATGTACTCGTGCAAGAAAAATGCCATCTCTTGTCTCTCTGAAGAGAACTGTGTAACATACAAATTTAAGTGTACTTAGACTATAATCACCACAGCCGGCTAAGCCAGACGTCTTCAGACTCTCAGATCTTCTAGTGAAATGAATCACAGTTCTCTTGATTACTGAGCTCACTAATTACAGGATACAAACACCAAATAAGTCGCCTTCTAGATCAGAAATTAACTGAAAACATGTCTTAAAAGTATATTTTACTTTTCTATAACAGCTTAATTTTCTGCAAGGCATTCCTAAGACTTAGTTTTTTTTTAACCCAAAGGGTAAAATTCCACATATTTATTTTAACTATGTTTTAATATAGAACATTAAAAAAAATAAAATTATACACTGAAAGAATTTCTCCCAGATAATTTTATTTTGTAAAAGTTGACATAATTTCAAAAGTTTTTTTAAACCAAGTTACATCAGGAATAAATGTAAATCTATACCATTTTCCAGCAAGTAAGTTACTTCTCTGCCCTGGTCATTTCTCTCCTTCTGATATTAGTTTAATATTATTTAGTGTCATTTTCAGTAAGGTGTTTTTAAGTCCCCATTTTTGAATAGACTTTGGAAATACAGTCAGCCAGACAAAAACAAATTGCACTATGAGAGACAAAAAATATATCTGTGATAAAAGTACTATACCCCTTCTAATTTTCAAATATTTCTTTGCTATTCAAATGAGTGAATACTAAACATTAACCAAGCTACTTAATCTATAATATGTACTCCAACACTCTTTCACTTTTCTAAAAGACATGACAGAGCTATAAAAATTTATCTATACAACAGTGGTGCAAACAGAACATGATTGCAAGTTAGACAGAAAGTATACCAGAAGTTCACACACACACACACACACACACACACACACACACACACACACACGGCCACTATGATACAGGCCATGAAACTTAATATATATTATTATCTAAAATCTTCAGTGGCAACACAGGGTAATTTATCATAAAAGCTTGTTTCCTCAACTCAAAAAGAAATTTTCTGGGAGAAAATGACTAATAAAAAGAAATTAGAATTTTGAGAGAATGCTCTGGCATTATAATATAGTATAATGGTTTTGCTTATTTAGAGAGACCCTAAATTTTGGCCTGATAAAGTTATGTTCATTCTCTTTGCTTGAGAACAAAAAGAAAGGCCAGAATGAACACCTCTGAATATGTAACTCATTTTCAGTTATCAGTGAAGCTACTTCTATGAAGCTGATATGAGGATGACTGATATGGAAGACATTTCATATAGAAGAGGAACAATTTTCAAGGCTTTCTAGGAGCAAAGGAAAAGAAAACCAAGGTGAAATGCCCATTATAGAAAGTTAACTCAAAAAGAAGTGAGGTGATACAAAAGAGAAGGGAAAGTTATTTACCACAAACAGCATTGGCAACACTGGCTGAAACTCACCTAGGTCTCTTGGGTCTTTAAACTGAAACAGGTGTTTAAGACAATATGAGCTTCAGAAAAAAATGTGATTCTTGAATGAACTGTAACTTTCACACTTTCTATCTCTGTCAACTAAAGTAACATTTTTAGAAACCTAGATTTTAGATGTTTTTCTTCACCAAGAAAAAGAAATAGCAATAATATTCAGAAGATCTAGAAAATTATTTTAGAAACTCAATCATATAGGCAGAATGACCATATAATATCTTAAATATAGTAGTTACCTTACACATATTAATTCCTTTTATCTCTTTATTATTTTGATACAGGTTTTATGACTTTCATCCTAAAATTTCTCAGTAAGTCAGATTTCCTGACCTAAAATCTCATAGGAAAAGAGAAGGTTGGGAACAAATCTTGACATAAAATTCTGAAAGTCTTCACCTGAGAAAGACCAGATCCATGAACGAGTCTTTATTTACTTGTGATTATTCTAGTTTTATTACTGAGGCAAATTAATAAACATCTGAAGAAATGTTGCTCACCTCTTCTTGTGGCACTGCTATCTTCTCATAGGTTGCCATAAAATTAAAGAGACAATTTTATGAAAAAATAGCATATTCTCTACACATACAAAAGAACATCTCCTAGGACCTCAGACATCAAGATGTCAATTTTTGTATAAAAAATTTTATGTGTTTGTGATAGAGAGCTATAGGGTGTGAAGATCTTTTCTTACTTAGTGTTTGAATTTTGCTTCACCAAAGAAGTATTTGGCAAAATTTAAGTACATCACTTTCAGAAGAACATGTTACACCACTTCTTACTATATCTATTCCAATACAAGCAATGATATGGATAAAGTGATTGGACCATGTTATATTGGCAAACTGACACTAGAGAAAGGACTTCAATAAACAAATTCTCATCTTGTTCTAGACAATGTAATGTATTTTGTTAGTTTAACAGGCTCATGTAGTTAGATATAGCATCACATTGCAAAACCAGATTGAATTTTATGTTAGAGTTATCATCACATATTATGGGAAAATGGCAAATACTTTTTCTTATGTATACTACATTGGCATATTGATCCTTTTCCAAAAATCTATTATTTTTAATGTTAGTTGATTACATTCCTTGATGAAACACTTGTGCATACTTAAGATGCAAAATATGCAACAGCTCTTCATTTTAACTTTCAAACTTTCTTTATAAATATTGGTAGAAAACCCTAAGACATTAGCCACATTGTATTTCTGCCTACCTCCTAGTCATTGAACTATTAAAACAAGGCATATTTTCCAACATCTCATCATCATGAATTTTTTTCAAGATCTGTGAATATTGAATCGAACATATGCATGTTAAATAGGTCATTTGTGCAACATACAATCTTTAAACAACTTTTTTGTTTTTATGAGCAAGCTGTTAATAAAGAGACATATGTGCTTTTTTATGTACCCACATGCTTTGCTACGATTTCTTCCATAGCACCATAACTTACGTTGTCTTCCACACAAAGTTCTGGCAAGCTTCAATAGATTCATTAGTGGGTTTTTCTTTACAACCAACGAAGCTCAAAGAGCTACTAACAATGGAGCTAATCACTGCCTCTTCCCTGACCCAAGCTTAGGGTTTTCCTCCTTTCACTCAGACTCTTATTTCATTTCTGAGCAATTGGATTTCCGTGGCATTCCCAGAACAAATAAATATCTCCCTTTTTCCCCTGCTTACATCTTTTGTGTATATTTTTTTCTATACAACTGCCTGTATTTAAACTAGTGTGGTAATGGCAGGGTTCTTCAGGTAATCTTTCATTGGCTATAAATGGTGTAGCATTAAAATGCAGATAATGTTACCACAATTAGAGAATGCTGTGCAAAACTTGAAAAAGACGTAGCTAAATGTTTGGACTAAACAAGTAAGTCTATGTTGTGAAGAGTGGGACTGGGCAAGTTGCATTTTCAATAGATCCCTTAATGAATAAATGTTAGACTGTATCAACAGTCCTGAACAGGCTTGTGGTTTGTGTGTGCATGAAGTGTAATGGTATCAATTGACTGGCTCTTTGTGGTTGCTATAAAGTACTCTTGAATGTGTCAATGGAGAGAAGGACTGCAGACAATGAAGCCATGACAGCTGAATGTCAGCAGCGACCTTGAACCTAAACTGGCTTCACCATTCCAGTGACTCCAGCTACAGTGAAGACATGCACTGGAGCCGGACCTTCGGCATTGCCTGTCACTTTCTGTGTTCAGATTCCAAACACTTAAGTGACAATTTCACCACATTGCTAGATCCTGCTAATATGCCTCAGTGAACGTTCACTTATTAGTGATGGGGCTAACGATATGTGCAGCATTTTAATCAGACCTGTGTTGGCATTTAACAATACAAGACACAAAGCAAAATAAAGCATTATTCAAAACCAAATGTTTCATATCAGCAAATGCATCCAGAGAAGATACTTAAAACATGTCTTTTCTGCAGCAATGGATTCTGTGATATTGATCTTGCAATACAAAACATTACTGCACATACATTACTACATCCTTTATTGCTGAAAATAGCACATGATTAGTTAATTAATATACAGCATCAAGGAATAATTAATATTTGTAATGCAGTGTTTCTTTAATGAAAAACAAGAGAATTCTTCTAAAGGTCACATTTACAGATTAAATGTGTCTTTAACATAAATGGAATGTTATTAAGCTAGGCTCAATATTCAGGAGAGAACTACAAAGCCTTTTGTGGCAAAACACTATTAATGAATTCAAGGAGCAGAATCCCTCTGCTGATGCTGAAGTTGAGCAAGGTTAGAAGCCCAACCACAGCTGAGTGTGCTGAATTTGCTCACTGTACTCTGCATTGAAAATCTGAGGGCTGGGAAGGAAGGGAACTGGGTGGATGAGTGCACAGAATGGAGAAAAGAGAGCAAGAAAGAAAGACATAGGACGCAGAGAGAAAGACATACAAAATAGAGAAAGAAATTCATAAAACACATATATCCCTATCTATACCACAGAGCAGCCATAGTGCACATAGGTATGCTTGTGTTATAGAAAAGATGACTGGCAGATTTTTATAGTTATTATATTATACTATATTATATTCGCTATTAATATGGTACTACTATGAACATTACAGTTCCTTCTAAGAAAATTGTAGCATTTGCTCAAACTGGGCAATACAAAGAAAAAAAATAAACTTTGTAACCAACAAGATTTATAAATGCAAATTTATCATTATAAGATCATTGTGAGTTTATATAAGGCATGATGTAGTAACATTATTTAACTAGAAAATCTTTGAATCAAGAATTATCAGTAAACTTGTGTGATGAATTATTTTTTTAATAAGTAAAACTTGGGCACAACAATCCTCTCGTTTATCTCTGGTTAACTCATGTTCTTATGTAAGTCTTCACATGAGCTTTTCCCAATGTACAAGGAAGAACATGCTTTTTGTACAAGTAGATGATTATACCTTTGACTTGAAAACAACTAAATACTGACAAATAGTTTCATTAAAGTTTTTAAAATAAAGTTACATATAATTTCATAAGAAAGTTTTTCTAATTTACATAGATCTTAAAAAGAAACTTTCTTAATGATCATGCTACTGTGAGAAATAGTTATTGTCCACACATACTTAAAATAAAATTTACTATTTGCTCATTTATTTAGATAGCAGTTACTATGTCTCCTTTACATGACCATAAAACCAAAGTAAATAAATCTCATATTTCACCTAAAGTGTAAGTGTTTGCAAAAAATCACTTTACAAAGATTAGAAAGCCATCAAAAACAACAAACTGATCATTAAAATAGAATTCCAAATAATTACCTAAAAACATAATCAACTTCCCTCAAACAAAAATGGACAAATTAAACATCGCAGTGTTGTAAGAAGAGTACCTTTGGGGACTTAAAATTGGTGTACAAGGCAAAAATATAAAAAAAGAAACATTTTCTTTCATTAACTACTACCTTATGTGTTTCTTAAAAAGAAAATCATTTGATTTATAGATAGAAATAGAATTTTCTTTGTAATCTTTATAGATGAATTTACAGTGATGAATATTCATATACACTCTTTAACATAACCATTACACTTTGTATTGGACAGATAACACCAGTTGGCAGTTGTACAAAAATATGACTAACTCATATGTTCATTTTTTTATCTTAAGGTGACTTTGCATTTTTGTAATTTTTTTATTTTAATTTTTTTAATGTCCATAATGAGTTACATTATATAGTGGGCAAACAATTTTTTGTAGTTTTACTAATATTCCTCCCCCCCAAATAACATCATCAGTTTCAGTCTTGGGATTGATTGAGATTTATTAATTATATTCATGAGGAAATTGTCATTAAGAAAGTTTCTAGAGTTCTATTGCCCTCAAAATGTGTATAGCTATGGCACAATGTTCATGAATGCCAGAGTTAAAGAGCTTCTTCTGTGGCCAGCACTCACCATGGAGCAGATCTCTGTGTGCCCCTTCTGTGGCCACCACCCTTTGGTCACCTCTCTGCTCTGTGGAAAAGCTTTCAAAGATGTAATCTCCAATTCAGACAAAACAGAAAAAGAAAAGATGTTGATGGTAGAATGGACACCTATTGTTGCTGCTGTAGCTATTTTTAAGGAGGCTAGTAATTCTCAGGTGAGGATTATCCCCGTATGCATATGTAAGTTTAAATACAAAAGTAGTCAAAAATAAAATTTGGGTTAATAGGTCAACACAATGCCTACAGCCGAACCACTCACTTTTGTTGGCCTACATACATAGGCAATCAGGATCCAACCAAAAATGTAGGTGGTGGTATCTAATAAATACATCTTCTTACATGAAACAGATAAAGGGTATATTTTGTAAACATCTAGCAGTGTTATTTAAGAACACACCCTGAATAAATGGTGTATTTTAAAGACATAATAGACTGTCCTATAAATAAGTATGGCTAATGTGGTAGAATTTGTAGTAAAAAGTGAAAACTGGTGTGTAAGAATCGTGTACAGAGTGGTTTAATATTTGTCACTTTAAGGGCTGGAGAGATGGCTCAGAGGTTAAGGCACTTGCCTCCAGTGCCTAAGGCTCTGGGTTCAATTCCCCAGGACCCACATAAGCCAGACCATAAGGTGGTGGCCCTGGTGCATTCTCTCTCTCTCTCTCTCTCTCTCTCTCTCTCTCTCTCTCTCTCTCTCTCTCTCTCTCTCTCTCTCTCTCTCTCTCTCTCTCCTTGAAAAATGAATAAATAAAATAAAATAAAATAATTTAAAAAATATTTGTCACTTTAAGATACATTCCATGAAGATGATTTCCAAATAGCTCTTCCTGTCTATATATGAACATAAAGACAAAACTTTACGGTCTGAAATTCTCCTAGACATTTTATTTCTAAAAGAAAATCAGAAAGAGTGAACTTAAGTAACTTATTTTCAGATTTCAGTGGCTGGCGTATTTAAAATTCACCTTTGCTTATTGTGGAAATTGCTATTATATTATGTGCAAGGTTCCACATTAACAAGAATCAAGGTTTCATTGTGTTTAAGTCCCTCACATTTAGAAGTCTTGCTTGCATTAAGGCAAACATCTACATAACTTGGTAAAATGTGAAAGTCTGATCTAAGAACCATGCAGTGACCCCACACAGCACCCCATCACTTCTTATAGGTGATGACAGCTCTATGCCCTCTATTCCTCTCAGGATGAAATATCCATTCTTAAGAAACTGCTCCTCTTTGGGCTTGTTCTGAACTGTGTACATTCAAATGTAGACTCTGTCACTGAGCTGGGATATCTCATTCCTTATAGTCTACTACTGGATATTTTGTAAAGATATTTTAGGCATCTTTAGGGTCAGTATATGAGGGGGGAACTCCTGAAGCTGTTAGATGATGCAAGTGACTTCATGCAAAGAGCAGCTACAGTTCTGACCCCTGCCTCTTCACTGCTCAATGATCCCTCTTAAAAAGTCACTACTCCAGATCAACACCAGACTCACAACACCAAGCAGCTTCCATGGGAAGGGAAGTATTAGTCAACCTAGAATCTGGTCTACTATATTTTAAACCACAAATAATGAGGTCTGTTGAAAGGAAGGTAAGCAAAGATGAGCATCCCCAGCACATGCAAGCTGTAGGCTGAGGTTAAGATAAACTCTGACATCCGCTTCGCCCACCAGCCCAACACACACAGACACACACACACACACACACACACACACACACCAGTCAATTCTTACTCAAAGAAAACTGTTCCATCACTGCACCTGAAGAACAGAAGAGACTCTTTCTGCCTCTCATTTCAGCATAGCTTGAAGTTAGGGTGCTCTAGCAGAAATTGGGTTGCTACTAGGTGTAACCCCCATTGCATGAATCTACAGGAGTCCTTCCCCCCTCCCCATGCTAGTCCCACACAGCTGGGGGCCTCTGAGTAGGCAAGCCCAATGAATCAAGTTCCTTCTTGTTAGAACTTGGACCAAAGATGTCATCCTTTACTTGGAAAAAAAAAAAAAAAAACAAGTAGAAGAGTTTACTTTTTTAAAGTAAAAAGCAAAAAAAAAAAAAAAGTTAAAAGAGGTTTATCCATTGTTAAAATGTGCAACATTACTATACATTTCAGTTGCATTTGAATTGTCCTTACTAAATGAAACTTTTCAGGACTTTAGAAAAGTTGATTATTCATAAGGTAGCTAGTGTTTCACATAAAATCAACTCACTTTAAATTGATGATAGATCTTTCCAGATCAGAATGAAAGTACATTAGTTTGATTCACCTAAATTATGATTTCTGCAAATTAAGATTAAACTTTATAAAGACATACTTTTCTCCACCTGTTTTCAATCTAATTGACTCATCTCACTGTTAGTAAAATGCACACACTATTACTAACATAACACTATCTACTATCACCTTTTTTGATCCAGAAATATATTTTAAGCAGCAAATTCACTAGCATTTATAGTTGTCAGTGAAACATTGAAATACATGTAATATTTATATTTGATGATTAGAAGACAATAACAAATACTTTTTTAAAATTTTACTTAATGGGATTTTTTTTCTTAATGGGACCTTATTTAATTCCATCTTTCACTCTGTTGAAGTAAAATAGTCAACACACATGCATCTTATAATCTTCTCCTTAAGATGAATGAAGTGCAGAGGTAATGAGTTTCCTCTCCTCACTCTAGCTTCCTATTTTGTCCTGCTTATTTTAACCAGCTGCATCTGTTAAAACTGGTGGGCAGTTTTTGAAATGAATACAGTTTGTTCATGGTGTAGCAATTATTAATAAAAATCTTGAAAAAGTTCTATTGTTCTGAAAGATAAATGTTTTCTCATTTTACTTGTTATAACAAAATTATATTAATGCTATTGTACAGCTAAGCACATTTGGAGATATCATAAATATTTACTTGTTATATTGAATTCTAAACTACACTGCTAATAAAATTAATAAATATAAAAAGCAATATTCAGTATGTAACTATTATTTGTCTGAAGAACTAGAGAATCACCTCCTATAAATACTAGGGCCATTTAAATAATCAATGAATTCATTGTAACAAACTCTCTGGAGGTGTGTGTGATTTGGTCTAATTCCCAAAACATGACCCCACACTTTAAGACGAAGTGATCTTGGAGTGCTGGCCATGACTTTAGAGCCTGAGAAGTACGTGAAGTATACACACTAAGAAGTTTGAGACACATTTGGATATTTCCAGGTCCACTGTTCGACTATACATACACCATAGACCAAAGTATGTCACACAACCGTAATGGCCACAAAGAGTGAAAGTCTAGCGGAACTCTGAAGACTGCATCTTCAGAAACCAACAGAATAACGGGAATTCACTTCTAGTAGGCTGAAACTACTGGTTTTCCTTAGGTCACATAAAGAAAGAAAAGATTCACTTCCATTAGGCCAATATAAAATGAAGTGATAGCTCTCAAAAATTAAGAGATAATTTAGCAGTCACGACATTACATAAAACTGTAAACTTTTCTTATACAGTAAACACCTACGTTTTGTTACTATGTGAGTTTGCTTGAGTTGATTCACTGTATATAACATGACTTGGCCTTTTTGGCTCTTCTACAGTTTACTTGATTTTAACATCTTTCTCACAAAATGATTTTATTCAGTGATTAGTCTGCATTATGTTTGTGTATAGAGTGACAGAAAGTACCAAGCAAGGACAATACAGGGAAAGACTCTTCAGCAAGCTTCCATTTAAGACATATGATCATTTACGAAAATCGCTTCAGCTCCAAAACAGGTGTTATCTATTTCTTCACTGAGAGCATTTAACAAATATTCTGTCTTCCTTCAACATGCTTCTAAAGTTGAAGAGCCACAGAACCCTTCCTGAGTAGGCCTTACATCCAGTGTGGGAGAAAATCACATCACTCCATTAAATATTCCTGTTTTCTTTAGAAATTTTAGAATACTATCATTTAAGAATGCATCTTAGCTTATTAAGTCATTGACAGCATAAACAAAAATAGGTTTTACATTGCAGCTGAGCACAATACACCTTTGTACAGTTGATTGACTGCTTACAACAATAAAAAAAATAATTGTAGCATTCTGCTGTCAAACTTTCTGGATAGTTTATAGTGAACTTCAAAAATATGGATCTTTTTCCTCAAATGCAACTAATTCAAAGAGAAAAATAGTGTAGTGCCATGAAATGTAAATGTTTCACCCCAAAGAGGAGAATGCTTGTTAATCCATAACAATAGACAAAGTTTCACATCCCAGTTCTTCAAAGAAATGCAATGGTGCCACTTAAGTGGGCAAGGCAATGCGTTCCATGGCAGCAAGTACAATGTTATTAATATAAAAATCAAAAGTATTTATTTACCAGTTTTGACAGTTGTCATGGACTTCACTGTTTCTAGTGGCATTTTTGACAAAACAATTTGCTAGCTGATAGTTACAGGAGAACTAAAGATCTCTCTCCCCTCCCCCCGTGTATTTAGAATATTAAAAAAAAAAAAACAGCCTTAGTGTAACTTTTCTGCTTAAGAAGGAGTTCCTTAAGACAGCCTTTCCAGTGCAGTTTCTACAAGAACACGAGTGTGAGTGTTCACAAGGCCCACTCTTCCCTTTGTGCTGGTTTCTCCATTAAGCTCTAACTGCGCCCTAGCTCACTGCCCTGAAGATTTGACGGGAAGATGCTCTGACAGGTTTGGCTTCTCACGATGCAGCTGGCACTCCTGATGCCAAAAGCCAGAGCTTGTGGTAGTGGGATCAGGAGAGAGTTGTTCCCAGCAGTTTGCCTGTCAGTTTCCCATCCGCCTCGCAGTGCAGCACCCCCTCCTCATCCCCCTAATGAGAAGTGGAGGACAATACCAGTATTGTTGTTTCTACTGGCAATCTTGTGGAAAGAACAATCGCTGTTTACCCAAGCATTTGTATTACCCAAACTCTGCCCATAATTACTTCTAGAGTTCCCGATTAACTCTGCTCTCTGCTTCAGCACAAAAACACTATTGAGATAGACACCAGACAACTTTTCTGTCTCTTAGAGCCTTTTAACAGCTGATGGGATAGAACTCATATTAGCTAGAAGAAAAAAAAATGCACCTAGGTGTTTTGCATTCAGATCATCAGAGTTTGCCCACCATATAAGAAACTTAGGTATTTTGGCAAGTTTGAAAATTCAATTCAACCCCATCTGCTCCCCTTCCCTCCCAGAAAAGGGAAAAAGCATGATCACCCTTCAAATGAGACAGTCCTATACCTAGGAGCCCATGACAAAACAAGCACATTTCATGTAACCATGACATTTCTATTCACTTTATCCCTCCTAACTTCTTATGGTGAACTATGTAAGAAAAAAATTCCACTTATTTAATTATTAGGCAATTTCATGATATGCTTTTGTTTCCTACAACTGAACAAAATGGTACTGTTGCTATGTCTATTTCCATGATAGAGGTAATAATTTTAATCTGTCACATCCCACCTACCCCCCTTCACGTCCCACCCCACATGCAGTCTGCTGTTAGCAATATGCAAAACACCATCATGAATATTCGTAATTATGGAGATTCATGGTAATTTTTCAGGGTTATCTGATGTGACGTTTATAGGACAGCAGCATACATCAATTTAAACGAGAGTGACAAATATCTTATCCTTTATATTTCTATAGTATTTTTAATATTTCCTTGGCCCCTCTCCAGGGAGTAGCATGAAATAGTAAGAACTTGAATAATAAAAATGTTAAACAATCAACTGCTTTACTAGAATGCCTTTTAAAGGCAAGTTTAAAAATGATTTTCTACCTGTTGAAGTTTCAGCAGTATAATATAAAGAATTTTTTGATTTAGACAATACTTTTTTTCAAGCTTCTCACACATTTCCAAACCAACAAAAGCACAGATGCTTACATATGCCATTTTAAGATGAGGATAAATTGCTTAATTACTTTTAAACTCTGACTGCCTGCCTGACAGAATTATTTGGCAAACATGGTCCACCAACTTTATTAAGCACAGGCATCTGAAGCAATAATCTAATTGTGGCATATTCGAATTTTGTTCTAAGTCCATGGCACCTCTTAGCCGATCACATATTATCTTTATCTCAGTGACTAATTAGGACTGGCTTGACAATTTCATATTTACAATGATTATCAAGGAGAAATCCCTTTCTTTGTTCAGTGTGCTTGTCATGAAAATTCTACATTCCTAATTACATTAAAGATATAAGAACTACAATTTGATTGGGAGACATCTTGAGTTCAAAATCAGTAAATGTGAATTATATCAAGAATTTGAAATAGTGTAAAAGTTAATAGCTATTTCTCGTGACTTCACTTTAAAAAAATATGTTCACTAGTCAGTATATCAGCCATATTTTAAGTGTTTCAACATGACAGTCACTAAAAATTGACTTGATTGAAAATGACTCTCACCATACCAAGCAACTTGATTCTGAGTTCCTTTTCTCAGGCATAACCTTCTCAAATTAAATATTCCTTAGTACTTTGTTGCTAACAGACCACCATGGATACTTTCATCTAATAAACAGGGTCTACTGTGAAAGTATACTGCTAATAGGAATGATAAAGAATACTGGGACATTGGTGTGTCCAAGTAGATTGGAGCAACCTAGTTTGCATGATGCATATATGCTTGCAGGTAACATCTTTACATAATATTGTCTACTGCTTCAGAAATAATTACCTAGGGAACTATATTGAACCTTTCCCCTGGTTAAAGTCTCAATTTGATTAACAAACACGTTCTGTGGCACATTAAGTCCATAAAGTAGCAATGGTGTCAATGGATGTATTCTTTATTTGCATGTTTTTAAGTGGCAATTTCTGGAGACACACAATTGCTATGTCTGTATACATGTATAAAGCAAACTGAAGAATTGATGCAGTCATCCAGATAATTCAAGGAAAAAGCACTTTTGCCTCAATTATGTATTGCAAGCAAAAGTGAAGGATTAAGCTTGAATTGTTCAAACAATTGTCTTGATTCTCTTCACTTTGCATGTGTAGACATATTTTATGATAATATTTATGTTACATTTGCAATTTATAGATATATAATGCAGAATTATTTCCCCACACAAGATGACCACTATTCCCACAGCAATTACTTCTACTCTGGTTTTACTTAATTTTTGGTAGAGTTAGATAATTTGTGGGTCATATACATACATATATATATATATATATATATATATATATATATATATATATGAGCAAAGGCAAAACTAGAAAAACTAATGTTTATTATTAAATGCTTTGTTAATAATTGTGTTTGTATATATGATACTTATAGCTCCTTATAAAAGGTTCGTTGATATAGTCTGTCTTAAACTTCAACAATAAATACTTCTGAGTATAAACATAAATTGATTTCAAGAATTCAATGTGATTCATATGTACATTTATAATAAAAGAGAATATTAAAACAAACAAAAATTTTCCTAAAATATGTCCTATAGTGTGCATGTTTAAGATTTGTTATAAATAAGTTAAAATTCAAACAGAAATCAAATACCAGCACATATTCTCCAATGTTCCATTGACATATTAAAAATTGAAATGTGACAGATTTTACAGTGTTTTCTCCATATTGTCTGGCAGACACAGTAATATATTTAATTGCTGACATTTGTGTTCTTTTACCTTATGTTTATTAAATATATAAAGTATATTTTAAATCCATTTGAAAACTCTGTTCTATTTATTAATACATGAGGAATCTTAAATTTCTTCTGGGCCTGTTTAATCACTATTTGCAGCCTGATTCTGGGCCACATAGAAAATGCATTCTAGACAGCATACAGTAGCTCTGTCATGTTTCTTCATATTGGTACTGTGTCAAAATATATTTTGTTCAAATATTAGAAATTAAATCTTGCATAGTTAAAATATCACCAGAATGTTAGATTATAAGTGTTTGTCTGGACAAGAAATTAATACTTAAATGTTAAAAGACACAGAAATATTTTATAGACATAGTTAGCAATGGGAATGAGCTATCTATGGTATAAATTTAGCAGCTAGAGCTCACGTGTAACATACATTTACAGTTTTCATGTTTTATATACAAGTATGTAATTGATGCTTACAGTATAACCAAAATTTCCTCTGTCCTCATAAAAACATATGGAGCACATGCAAAATTAAGCATTTCAGAGTATTTAACTGCTCCAATATTGTTTTCATTTGTTTAAAAATCAAGTGTCCATCTCTAAATTTTATTTATGAAAAGTCAACTTCCAGAATTAAGTAGATTTTCTAAACACTAAACAGAGGCACTTGATAGATATTTTTCTTTACAAATGCTAAAGAGCCAAGTGTAATAATTTGGTGGCAAACATCTGTCTGTTAATCATATATGATAAATTCATAAGAAACACAGGAAAGGTATTTATTTACTGTTACTGCTAAGCCAGTCTTTATTTATCTTAGAAGATTTTTCATCTATGAGTGGAAAACAAACTTTCCTTCAAGAGGTCTGTGAACCGAATAATAAATGTCAGGTCTAAATCCTGTATGAAAATCAGTTCGGTTTAATCCGGGGTATTCTTCAGCATGCAAATGAAGACTAGAGGTTTCCCTGAGCCCGCTGTCATACAGGCAGCCAATTTACAGACCCTGGCACAGTGTGTGTGTTATGGGCTCCGGCTGCCCCTCCCCCTAGCCTAAGACTTGGTCTCAGCTGCCTGCCTTTCACAGAAAACCACAAACCAAGGAAACATATCAGTAATAGCGCCCTGTAAATTAACTTGACATTTGATGCAGAAAAAACCCTAAAAGCTTACAAAAGACATTGAAAAACAAAAGCCACTCAGGACCCACACTACATATATTGTGGATTTAAGAGATCTGGAAGGTGGTTATTCTATTGTAACTAACATATACAGCCTTCATCCTCTTTGTTAAGACAATTCAGTCATTCTTTGTTGAAGGCATAGTATCCGTCAGACAAGAAAACAATATTTTCCACAAAAAAAACCGAGAAGTCCAACTGATATTTTAATCACAATTCAATCAGTGAGTTTCTTTTACATTAAAAAATAAGGCTGTATATTCTTGGTTTGTATAGAGAAGCTAAAAATACAAGTGTATGTTTCCTTGGTAAATACATCACGTTGACATAGCTAAGATGTTAATAATGTAAGGTGCATTGGAGAATGGTATGAATATTGCTGAACATGGAGTAATCACCAAATAGTGTGTGTCTTAAAATTTTGTCATTCAAAGGATTTCATTTTCCTCATGCTTGGAAAACCCTGAATCCTTTCTATAAATACATACATACATATATATTGTAGTTCAAAGAAGGACTGTTGATAAAATATTAAATGGTTCTTTGACATCAGCTGTGGTATGGGGCTAGAGTGAGGCACAGAACATATTTAAGCCATTAGACATGCAGGAATGTTAACATTATTATGCCTTATTGTGTCTGGTTCTCTCTCTCTCTCCTCTCTCTCTCTCTCTCTCTCTCTCTCTCTCTCTCTCTCTCTCTCTCTCTCTCTCTCTCTCTCTCCTCTCTCCTCTTTTCCCTCCTCCCCAGTTTTTCCAGTTTCCCCTTGCTCTCCCTCCCTTAGCAGGGCCTGCTACACTGAATCTTACAAATGTCTGGCCTTCTAGTTTACAAGCACAGAACTGCACTGGTAAAAATGCATGATCTTAGCAACTGTGCTTCTTGATATTCATGGGTTTATTTACAAGTCACTGTGTTCTACTTTTTTTGTCTGTTTCTATGGTTTATATTACTGTCGTGCCTATATTCTTGTGGGAATTTCAAATAAGAATCAAGATATAACAGGCAAATATTCTGTAATGCAGTCTGCATTTCCATAATTTGGCTGTTTTTTTAAAGAGAAAATTTGAAGAGGTTTATAGACTTAAGGATCTATGAAGAGTATTTTGATTGGCTTTTTTAGTACTTCAACTGCTTAAGGTTTAGTTTGTGTAAAATGGATATAATAAAATAAATTTATGTACATATATGTACTTGTGTATATGTAAATGCATTTAGAATGAAAAAGTTCATAAATCTTAGTCAAATTTACTTATAAAGTTTACTATATTCACATTTGGAAATATTAAGATATTTTACAAAAAGATTAGATACTCCACCCCTCAACATACACACATGCCTCATATAGGGTGCTAGTCTCTTGAAAGTCCTCTAGTTCACATCACCAGTGAATATCCTTTTACCTGATTTTAAACTATGAAGGCAATTTCTCTTGAATAATTAATTAGTACCAATCTAAAAATTTAAGTTACCTTACTCAAATTTGAAATTACTTTCCAGTTAATTCTTCTCCTATGCACCCTGCAAATAAATTTTGCCTTCAAATTATCAATGTACTTATTTTTGGGGACTGATGTTTACTACTTTAGCCTAACATTGGAAGAAGGGCATTCCATGTGTGTGCCTTACTGTTTACAGCTCGTTTAATTACTCTCTGTTAAACTGCCTACATGGTGAAATGAATTTATGAATATGTTTCAAGACAGCAGTTTTGGAAAGCATCTGAGAGAAAATGGTGTGGGGGGTACTGCATTCAATGGGTTCCATGCTCATATTCTTGACAATTCACATTCAAAGTAGACATAATATTAAATATGAGAACATTATGAGAAGGACTTGTTATAGTACTAAAGTGTGAGGTATATAAAATACCCAGGTTTTCACATACACAGTTATAGCATGTGCTAAGCAATACAGATTGTTAAGAAGACTCATTCCTCTATTGGAGAGGGAGGGTAATGTTCAGACAAGAGCTAAGCTATTCTGTTTAACACAACTCTGTCTAGTTGATTGTAAGGCATGTGCAGTATTTTTCAGTGCTCGTCATCAATAGCAAAGCAATTTACAGCTCAAGATATTTTTTAGCAGATACTCATTTTATTAAGAGTCAATAAGATAGGTTGTGCAGAAATATACATGCATTTGCAATTCATATTGTTGCTGTGTTTCTATTGTGTTCTGAGCTCCCAACATGGCTGAGAGATGGGAGGCTGGCGTGCAGAACAGGAGGGTAAGGCAGAAAGCTCCAATACATACGTATCGTATTTTCTTCTATTTCTCTCTAATTGTGACCACCTTTCTCACCATGCTCCTACCACGGTGTGGAGAGAGGATTGGGAAGTGATAAGATGATCACATGTGCAGATCATATACATACTATTAAATAATATTCATAATTCTTTCGGTCTGGAGGGTGATGCTTTCATTCTGGGCTTTCAAGCACCTCAGTCTACCCATTCAAAGGGATGACAGAAAATGAATCTGAATGTGCAGGCATTAAACATTTAAATTCTCTATTCCCTGGTCATTATACAGACTGTCATATTTTACACCTTCCCCTCCCCCACTCTGCTTTTGCTGATTTGACTTCATTTACATTGCCTCATTATGCATCGGTCTTTGTTCTACTGAACGGGATACAGTACAGTGACAAAGCAAAACTTACATGCTGGCTGGAATCTCTGATTTTAAAAATTAGGTTTCACTACTTCAATTTACATTTAACTTTCCAACACTGTTCAAATTGGAGGCCAGTCTTTTCTTATACAATAATTATAATCTATATGCAATTATTTTTAAAGTGGTTAAATTACCTCAAAACGCTATTAAGAAATGACATTTAAGACCTTTTCTAACAAATATCCTATTGCCACTTCAGCAATGTTATCATATTAGAAGCATTAGGTTGTTCTTTTCAAGCTTGTCTGGATTACTATGGAGGCCCAAGCAGCATGCTTTTATCTGTTTTATATGAAGGTCATTGTTTAGCGCAATCTCTTATAGACATTAGTTTAATGGTTCAAGCAACAAAGGTAATTTCAGTTCTTAATAAAACAAAAGATCCCGCTTTGCATTTCTTGCAATTAAGAAGATTTTCTGTTTTACAACCAAATTTTTATTAAAGAGAAGTCCTAGCTGGCCAATCACACAGAAAAACATGAAAGTTACATTGAGCCTTAAATGTCATTCCCCATCACAGTGCACACTATCTTTTCATTTGTTACAACCACTGGAGTCATGGAATTAATCTAATACAGCCTAATTAAACACCCATTCACACTTGAGGGTTTTTTAATGAGATAGTAGCAAGAATTTGACTTTGTATTTCAGTTATATTTGCATTTATTTGTGGTTGGACAATAGATATTTTTGAATGTGAAGAAAATGGGAAAAATTAAATATTGGGGAGCATGCTTTTAAAGAAAGAAGTAATTTGTTGTTCCCTACCAAGATAATTACCATATGTAAAATTGTGTTTTATTCCATACATTTTGGCCAAAATGTTATCTAATTTTTCCATTTTTTGTAAGAATGTGTAATCACAATGACAATAGCGACATCTATGTGGTACCATTTTGGAAGAAAAGGACATCATTATGTCTTCTTGGCTCTTTTAATAATTCATTGTGTGACCTCTGGCTTCTCCTCAAACCTCTTTGTGCCTTTGTTTTTTTCATTGATAGAAAGGGAATATTTGTTCATTACATGTTCCTACAGAGATTTTGCAAAGTTTCCTTAGGATACAATATGAGGGTGCTCCTAGTAAGGAAATATCTTATGAATGCAAGTTTTTTTTTAATTGATTAATTTTCACTCTACTCTGGGAAAAAGACAATGTTGCATATTTTTCCATGTTCAGCCAATGGTTTTCTTTTTTTAGTTTGGGATTTTTGATTCTAAAATTAATGAAAATAAAACACCAAAGTGAAGTTGGATTTCTTGGAGGTGGGAACAATCACCCACATCTTGATAATTTGCATTATATAATCTTGTTATTATCTATAAAATATTTCTATGAGCATAAATGGTGTTAGATAATGTCACTTTTACAGTAGCATTACAGTGGCTGCCAGCTTGTAGGAAGGTAAGAAATTATACAGAGTTCTTACTTCAGCTCAAGGAAACAAAAAACAATCAGCAAAAAATAAACAATAAACAAAAGTTTCATATCTAGTTATTTACTGCTACCTTGCTTCTCAAGCCCTAGAAGTCTTAAATATTAGATAATATGTACCTCCAATGGTAAAATTTATAAAGTAACATCATTTGAGCAATCTAGAAAATGACCCAGTCAATGCAATTTCCAAAATGTAGTCTTGACATAGTAACTATATTTCCATTTCTACAGTGGTGTTATTTAATTTCTTCATACTTCAACTGGATCACCTCATAAATGACAAGTTTGAGGTATATGATTAATAGGACTCTTTCCTATTGTAAGAGCCATGGTGGGGGAGAATATCCAGAGATATTGCCCCCTTCAGCAACAATACTCAAAGAGGGGGTGGGAGGAACCTGGCTACTTTCTGAGATATCCATAACCCCTACCTCATAGATTGATCCAGTATGCCCACAGAGGAGGTCCCCCAGTGGGTTGGGGACAGGGAGGAGGGAAATAGGGATACCATCATAAGATTCATCATACATTGTATCTAATTGAGAATAATATCAACAATAAAAAGAGATAAAACTAAATAAGAAGAAGAAAAAGAAGAAGAAGAAGAAGAGAAGAAGAAGAAGAAGAAGAAGAAGAAGAAGAAGAAGAAGAAGAAGAAGAAGAAGAAGAAGAAGAAGAAGAAGAAGACGACTTTCCTGACCTGAAATTAGTCTTGCAGTACCTGGTCACACCATTCTTGGAATATGAGACACATCCATATCATACACTAATCTAGTTAATATATTATCAAGTATTCCACCTTTCTCCTTGCTTGACAAATATTTATTAAATGCTGAATACATGTCATTCACTTCTTAAATTCTTGAAACCAGGAGAAATGGGTGTTCAGGTACAGGTAGAGAAAACCATACTAAACTCTGACTGGGATCAAAGTTCAATGCCTTAACAAAACAAAGTTAGATGTATTTAACACTATGAGTGGGAATGCAGGGTGTCTTGTAGAGGGTGATGGAAAACTTTAAGAAACCACCCATATTTTGACATACTTTCTTATCCCGTTTGCTACAGTCATCAAGAGTGTTCTAGATGATTTCTGATCAATCAAGCTGGGTCTCAGAATGAGGGCGACAATGATGGGGAACAAAATTTCCAATTTATCCACAATGGGAATGAAATGAGAGAAGAGGAGAAAAACAGCCTTCAGTTTTAAGTCACTGGAACTTCAGGATTGTGCATGTTAATAGTGTAACTTGGTCTAGTGGTTCTATGTGCTTTGGGGACCCCTGGGATTCATAAAGCCTTAGGAAGGAATCCACAAGATCACAATTACTTTTGTCATATAAAGTACATTATTTTCCCCTTTTCTTACATTCCCTCACAAATGCTAAGTGGAGGTTTCCAAGGGCTGAGTGGTGTTTATGACAGATGATAATACACAAGGTGAGGCAGGAACCCTGCAGGAATATTCATTGTCTGTTTACGTGACGAAACCCACATATCAAACACTAAATCCCTAATGTTTGAAGTTTTATACCTAACATTACTTTACAAAATCATATTTTTTTTTCTTTTGAGTCATAGAACTTTTAGGTATTAGGTAATAAGAATCTCTGATATGCCAATCTATAAAAAGTACACCAATTGAACATTTGTCTAAAATTATTGAGATACCCAAACTCAATACCATTTCCAAAATATAAGCTGTATACAACTAACTGCAGAAGGTGTGATGATTCATACTGTCAATTTGACACGATCTAGGATCACATAAGAAGCAAACTTCAAGGCATGTTTGTAAGGGAGTTTCTAGATTGAGTTAACTGAGGTAGGAAGACTCACACCAATCATGGTAGGTACCCATCTATGGCCTGAACTAAAAAAGAAAAAAAGAAAAAACAAGCAAAGAACCATCAATCCCCTCTCTCTGCTTCCTGGCTGCTGACTGAATGTGGCCACTGCTTCATACTCAGGCTCCCTGATCTTCCCTGTCACGATTGACTCCAGTAACCTTGAATTGTGGGCCAAAATAAGCCCTTTCTCCCTTAAATCATTTTGTCAAGTATTGGGTTTCAGCAGCAAGAAAAGTAACTAATACTAGAGATAATTAGGTTTAGATGAGTCCATGCAGATAGGGCCCTGTAATAGGCTTACTGCTCTTAGAGGAAGGGAAGGTGCGTGAGTCTATCCTCTCCCTCCATGTGAGGACTTGGCAAGAAGACATTCATGTGCCAATCAGAAAGAGGACATACACCCAAATCCAACCATGTGAGTACCCTGATCTTGGATTTCCAGCCTCCAAAACTTTTAAAAATATAAGTATTTGTTGTGTAAAACTATCAGTTTGCTATAACAGCCTAGACAAGTGAGAAAGCAGGTTATAACTTGTAAAATCTAAAATAGAATAACTTTTATTTTAATGAAATTGTCTTTGTTTTGGCTAGCAATCAGTCATATAAAAAATGTGCTGTGTTCTTTAACCCATAGTACATAATACTGTTAGTTTAAAATTAATAGCTATTTTAATGTTCTTAATTTTAATTTCTAATATAAAAATCAATTGCTATAATATTCACAAATAAAAAGAAAGCTCTTGTGGTATGCTTAATACTTTTTAAAATAAGACCGAAAAACCAAATTTGAGAATTGTTATCCTAACCTGTCCTGACTGATGTAGTAGATTAGAACTAATTAAGCCCTGTCATTGTAGAACTCTCTGGAAAGAAATTATAACCCTAAAAGTACCGTCACAGCCAATCATATTATTTAGTTATTTAACAGAATCAAATTGAAATTTTCTTGTTGTATAACAAAAGAACAGTTACTGCCTCATGCAACTACTGTAGTAATTAGTCTAGACATAATACACTCTCTTTGGTACTACTTGACAGAGTGGATATTCCCTCGTCATTCTGCAGAAAAAGTAAATGTAATTTCTTGCAATAAGTATGAAAATATATAAGATTAAGTATAAATCACCTTATGAAAGTACAATTTGTACCCTTTATAAGGCGAGGGTACAGTAGACTAGGGAATAGAAGAGAGGAATTATGAGATGAGAAAGTTTCAAATTACAATTTTGACAACTATGCAGAAGTGCTCAGCCTGGGCACAGCAGATGATCCCCTGGCAGAACACAATTTGCATTGCAAATGTTTGGGTCCTTCTTCTTTCAGGCCAGCAGTTTCTTTATGAATTTGCTCTTTCTGGAGGTCCATAAATGTGTTTTCCGGGCAGGAGAGATGGCTCAGCGGTCAAGGCACTTGCCTCCAGTGCCTAAGGCCCCTGGTTCAATTCCCCAGGACCCACATAAGCCAGACCCACAAGGTGGTGTCCCTGGTGCTCTCTCTCTCTCTCTCTCTCTCTATATATATATATATATATATATATATATATATATATATATATATATATATATATGTATATATATATATGTATATATATATATATGCTTGAAAATGAATAAAAATATTTTTTAAAAAACATGTTTTCCACTGCTTGAAGAATTGATGTGCATTCCTTCAACTTCATCCTAAGCTTCTTAAAGATAATAATGATAATTTCTTCTGAATTTTCCAACATGGGAGAAGTAGTCCTGCCATCCAGTGTAATTCCTGGATGGGCCATACTCACATTCAACTTCAATATAGGGGCATTTTCCTTATAACATATTCCCCTTTCTTATATTACCTAGTTGTAGAAACTCCTACAGCAATTTTCTTAAAACACAAGATATTTGTTCAGGGGCTGGAGAGATGGCTCAGCAGTTAAGGCACTTGCCTCCAGTGCCTAAGGCCCCCAGTTCAATTCCCCAGGACCCACATAAGCCAGACCCATAAGGTGGTGGCCGTGGTGTGCTCATTCTCTCTCTCTCTCTCCCTCCCTCCCTCCCTCTCTCTCTCTCTCTCTCTCTCTCTCTCTCTCTCTCTCTCTCTCTCTCTCTCTCTCTCTGTCTGCTTGAAAATGAATAAATAAAATATTTTTTAAAAAGATATTTGTTCAGTGATGATTATCTCAGTAACTCTTCCCTACAAATCCTACTGAACATCAAAACCAAAGTTTTATGAGTGTGTTTCTGTTTGATTTCTAAGTTTATCTACACTGTCTAGGTAACCTTATGTCATCTCCATAAATTGTTAAGATAGTTGTTATACTTGCCCTATTTTGTATAGAAGAAACAAAAATTCTGCTAGGTTAAGAGATTTACCTAAGAAGATCTATCTGCTAGAAATTGAAGATCATTTAAATTCAAAATCAAATTCCAGAGCTAGAGCTTTAAAAACTCTTAAGATCTGAACCTAACAAAACAGTTTATTTTTGTTCTTTCATAATGGAAAATATCACAATTTCATTCAAATGCTTGCAACCAAACTAATTGTTTTTCCACAGAATGAGTGAATGTGGTCATAGGTGAACACTTCAGTTACAAATTTAGGTGATTAGAATTTTGCATATATTCCTGAGAAAATTCAGAACCTCAAAATGTTTACTTTTCATTTGATACTTCATCCTGTCTTTTAATTGAATTTTCTTTCTCTAAAAATAATTCCATTTATAAATTTGAACAAAGTATAAATGCCTAAGAACTCAAATAGGTTACCATGGAAATAACCTAGAAATGCTTATACTTCTTAAATTAAAAATAAGAATATCATGGTAGCACTTATTTTAAGATTTGCAGTATGTTGGCTGATAGCGATTGTTAACACAATAGTTAATCCGTTTGTGGCCTCAGGCTTAAAGGAGATAATAAATGTAGAGAACTTAGAACTGTGTCCCACAGAGAAATAAAACAAAAGTAATTAATGGGCATTTTACTTAGTTTTCCAGCAAATTATATAAACTAGTCAGTGTTCTATAAAAATTCTCTAAGAAATCACTTAAAAATATCTACCTCACAAAAAACAAAGAGTATTTAAAGTAAAAAACAGACAACAAGGTTTGGGCCATGAATGATAAAAGCAATGGAAGACCAAATTTTTCCCCTGCCTTGCATTATTGGCAATCTTAAAAACATAAGTCTACATCCTTTATATTCAGTTTGTCATTCAAGAAATATAAACACACTAACTCTGCAGAATTATTCAAGGCTATTTCAGAAGCCTTAAATGGTCTTGGACAACTAGCCCAGCAAAATGGAGCTAGTGGTTCTAGAACATACCACTATGACTCCTTTTTCCTTTCTGGAAGTTTGAAATTATACCTTGGGTTACCATTGAAATGTTCAATGCTTTTCGGGTAACTCCCGACTAAGAGAAACTTAGTGGTCCATATGTTATTTTCTTAGTACTTACATCTCAGATTCACATCATAGTATCTTCCTGATAGGCATTCTTCCTTTCCTTCCAAGTAACACCATGTCCTGGTACTTGCTTAGGATTATTGATTTAAGGCAATCTCCTACATTAGCCTCATCTCACATCCTAAAGCATACTTTATTCCTTTCTGCAACTGGAACCTCACTTACACATCTATAAAAACTACTAGATTCTTAATATATGGACTTATCTTTCATGGGTCCTCCCAGCCCCCCTCCCTACTATCTGATAGCCGCAAAAACAAAGATCTAGTCTTATTCATCAAATTCCCAACATAGGTTGAATGAATTATACAAGACATTCAATGAACGCAATGATCTGTAAGGTATTGTCTACAATGTTGTCAAGTACTCCTTGAAGTTAGTCTGGAGTAGCGCCAGCAAACACCTGGATTAATTTAAGAAAAAATTCTTATTTTCAGAGAGCAAATAGTTTCCTGTGATGACACTGTTTATCTTAGAATTCACAAAGTCCTCTTTTATTTGTTGAAATGTATGTTAAATGTTTCCATCTGTAGACAATAACAGTACATTTTCATGCAGGGATGTTACATATTGCTGTTTGACTTCAAGTAGAGGTTTTTCAATTTACTAGTTCTATGCTGTTGGCAATCCAAATATCAATCATTTTCCAAAATTGTAAAGCTACAGTAGATAACACTTGTAAACAATATAATGCCATACATACTAGGTCCTCAATAATTGTTATTTAATTTTATCATAACTTCCTAAGCGATTTCCAGGGCTATGCATTTAGGTCTCTCTAAACTTTAAGCGATTTCCAGGGCTATGAATTTAGGTCTCTCTATATGTAGTACACAATTCTGACAAGTGAAAGTAGGCTGTCTTCTTAGGTGGAAATCATGGCTCTGAGAGGAAAGGTCTCTGTCTTATCTGTGAATGGGTAACCATATCCAATGGTGTTTCCTGGCCTTCACCTACTTTGTTTTGTGTGCTTCATGTCATATAACTGATCTATTCAAATTCTCCTCTATTCTAGAGTAATATTCTGTAAAATTTTTATTAGCATATTATGGTACGTAGTGCTGGGCTTTGTCTCAAGAATACCATTGGATTTGAGCTTCTTAATTCCCACACTTTCCTTTAATCTCCTTCCTCCCCCGAATGTCCCTTCTACTTCCATGTCAGATACATGCAAATGGATTTGTATATCTGTATAGAATCTAGACTTGACATATTTGTCCTTCTATGTCTGGCTTATTCTTTAATATGGTGGTGTCATGTTTCATCCATTTTTTTAGTAAATGATATAATTTCATTCATTTGTGGCTGAATAAAATTCAGTTGTATATATGTATATTGTAATTTCTCCATACATTCATCCATTGATAGGCATCTAGGTTGATTCCATTTCTTAAATATTATGAGTAGTGTTGCAATAAGCATGGATGTTTTAGTATTTCTATAGTATAATGACTGAGATTCCTTCAAGTATATACCAAGTAGTGGTATAAATGTGTAATATGGTAGTTTCATTTGTGGTGTTTTGAGGAATATACATACTTATTTCTAGATAGAGACTGTTCCAATTTATATTCCCACCAGCAGTGAGTAAAGGTTTTCTTCTGCCCGCATCCTTATTGGCATTTGTTATTTGTTTTATTTATGATAACCATTTTGACTGAGTAGGGTAAGAAGGAATCTCAATGCATTCTCTTGAAATTATTCCCATTCTCCAGCATCTTTTTCTCATTTTCAGGTTCTGCCCTTGCCAATCCTCAAGATCAGGAGCTGATGAGCAGCAAAGCAGCATCTGTAATGCTTGCAGAAAGGCACATTCTGAGGCCCGTTTCTGATTTCTGGAATTAAAATGTCCTGATATAGATGAGAATAAATTGCTTCCTGTGGTGGTATTCTGAATCTTGGAATTCTAAAAGCATCATTATAAGCCACTTGCAAAACTCAACATTTATTAATTTTTAATTATTTTTATTAGTGCACTGAGAATTAGGTTTCATTATGGTGTTCTGCAGAGAAATTTGTTTTTGCATTCCTTTCCCTTCTTCTCCCATATTTCTACCTCTCCTTCCCTCCCCCAACAGAGCTTCCTTTCTGATTTCAAGTTTCCTGTTTCTTGTTCCCATCCTCCTGTCTCTTCACTTCTTGTTCTGCTCCGGTGATCTCCTGTCCAGTTTCATATCCCATAACCACTCTCATACCACCTTATTTACATATATGCAAGTATTAAAATTAGGACCTACAAATTTTTACTTTCTGGGCTCAAGCAACCTCACTTAATATAATTTTTTCCAGTTCCACCCAATTTCCTGAAAATTTCATAACTTCATTTTCTTTATAGCAGAATAAAATTCCATTGTGTGTATGTAATCACAATGTCCATTCTTCTGTTGGTGGGCATCTAGGTCGGGTTAAATTCTAGCTATTGTAAATAGAGCAGCAATGAGTATACAGTCCTTTGGGTATATGTCCAGAAGTAGTATAGTTGGCTCAAATGATAGTTCAATTTATTTTATACAATGCTTTTATCTAACACAGCAGGATGCAAAGACTTAATAGTCAGATTTCTTAGGTTCAAGATCCATTTTGGACATGTAATAGAGATTTGACTTTAGGATTATAAAACCTTATTTCAAGATTATGAAGTTTACGAGACAATCTATGGAAGAAGAGTGCAGTGTGTGTGTGTGTGTGTGTGTGTGTATTTGTGTGTATGTGTGTGTATCTTAACACAATAATATACATAGCAGTTTAAATTTATTGGGTGATTCTGAGAAAGACTAAAGCTAGAGAGCCACTGATGCGATCATCTACCACCAAGGTTTCAAATACACTTTAGAATGATTATTTGAACCCTTGTAGTGTGTAAATCCCTATATTACTTCACCCTCATTTGCCTTTCCAGCCTCCTTTCTTGACTTCTAACCAGAAACTAGTCCTACAGAAATTTACAGCAGTGTTCTCTTTTGTCTCTCGGCATTTCTACAAACTTCGTTCTTTTTAAAATAACTTCCCTCTCCAGGCTTCTTGGACAAGCTCATCAATCCACCCTTGAGCTGCACCCTGAATGTCATCTTCCTTTGTCGCCCTGGTCTGGGTTTGGTGCTCTATTATAAATTCCCATAGTTCTAAATGTACACGATCTTTGCATTTATTACACCTTATATTTGCTTGACATTTGTTTTATATTTTATAAGACATTTCCATTTCCATTGTTCATATACATACATATATTTAAAATGTACTTCATAAAAGTGAATTGAATTAATCAATAACTGAATTGCTCACAGAGAAATACTTCTGGATCAGGGTTCATCTGTCAGCCTTCACATCAGACTGGACATGTGAAAAACTGAATGTTTTCTCTTTTCCTAGCAACATGCTCTCATGTTTTTCCCTCCATTTCTTCTTTTTTAGTAAAACATTTTTAATTACTCTATTTATAAAGCCAGGCAGTTGAGTTTTAATCAAGACTCCCTTCCTCCTTTATCCCTGTATCCAGTCTGTTACATTGCATGTTACCAATATACTAGCTTAGGAAATTTTTCCAATTGGTGATTATGGAGGTTTAATTCAAGAGAGTATTTTGGAGCTCAATGGTTAAATGGCCTTCCTGAGAGTGCTGGAGACCACCAATTTGAATATTCAAATCACAAATAAATAGCTGGGCATGGCCACATGCACCTGTAAGCCCACTACCACAGGAGAGCAGAGACCTGAGAATTGTTAAAGCCCTGAAAGCTCTAGAATCAGAAGACTCTAGCTCTAAGCAAGTCCATGTGGATGAGCTATGAAGTAGAACACCCAGTGTTTCACTTTTGCCACAATAGGCTAGAGTATGGGGTACTTCCCCCCACACACATACACCCACAGTGTTTTGAGGGCATTTTACCTTCACTCTTTACTAAAGACCTATGGGGGGAAAAACTAAAAATGGGGAAATGACTGTGGAGGACATATTCAAAACTAATGACAGCATTCAGTACCATAGAAACCTTCCTCTTGGATAGAAAACTGAAAGATATAACCCTTAATAAGAAGGAAGGGGGTCACCCAGGCACAAGAACCCCAGAGAGCATGGGAAAAGCCTATTTCTGAAATCATGGGCTCTGACTTGCAATTCCCAGTTTCAGAACTGTGTTACACTCCACAGTAAGCTGTTTTTCGGGGGGACTCATAACAATATAAGCTATTGACAAAGCATTCAGTTATCTGCCAGAGCTAAATAGTAAGATGCTATTGCTGAAGACATAATAAGTGGCAGACACAGGACATTGAGAGACCATACTGGAACTTAAAAGGAAGCCAGCTCCTTGCTGACCAGCCCTCATAGTGCTAAAAAATGCTACGCAAGTTGTTGGGGGATAATGTCCACCAACAGTGTGAACAAGCAAGGTTCATGTAAGCTATCACATCAACCATCTGAACAAGGTGTAAACACCTGTTCAATACTGGCACACAGTAATCAGTAACTCTCTGATTGGGCAAGAAACCCACTGAGTGTGAGAGAACTCATACCTGGTACTGAGAACTAAGTCAGAATCCTATTGGTATGATAGTTGCGAAAGATGCTCCCACTAGTCTTTGCCCAAGAAGAGCGGCTATACCCATCAAGATGCCTCAAGCAACTATGCTTCCTCCCTTTAATCCTTGGTGCTGCCACTCTTCCTACGAGAATATGATGTTTTATTTTTTACAGATGGCAATGAAAACTAGGGAGAAGCAATATCTATTAATGTGACAAGATAGCCAACTGCCTACCAGAAGGCAAGCCACCTTTAGCATATCTGCCAGGACATAGGAGACATGACAGAGGAAGTGGTGATTTAAACATGAGTTCTGCTCTCACTGCAGACCTGGCATCCAGTTCGAAGGAGATGGAGATAGGCCTGGAGGACATTCAACCCATTAAAACAGAAATTGAAAAGTGGCAAAGAGCTCAACATTGAAATAGACTTACAGTACTCCCACCAACATTGTAGAAGAAGGGGTGGAAAGATTGTAAGAGGCAGAGGGGGAGAAGGACTATCCTGAGGACTTGTCCTTCCAAACGGAAACTGATGTGATGCATTCATGAATGCATGCATCCATGGTGAATACCAATAACTCCACTAAGGAGGGACCTCAGAGGAATGGGATTGGGGTAGACGGGTTATAAGAGGGGAATGTGACTATCACATGATTTTTTTCATACAGTAAACTTCATAATTAAAAAAATAGTCTAAGAATTACAAAAGTTGAGGACTCCTAAGAGTTGAGTGAGCTTCTGTAATGTGAAAAATGTGTGAAAGTTATATTAATAAGGAAACAGAAGTGGGAACCTCTTTGTCAGATTGCTAGCAGAAAGGCAGGCTCTGTGCCTGGCAGTGGACCCACAGAAAGACACACAGAGCAGAGACAGAGACAGAGAGAGTGAATGTGTGTGGGAAAGTGACTGATTGAAGATAGTGTTACCAACCTTGTTTGGCAGTGTTGTATGATTAACCTGGAGTTCTTGTTAAGCCTGTGACCCTCAGGACTTCCCTGAGCACTTGAGCAATGTCACTTAGGAATCTGGATCTTAAGAAAGAATCAAATGTGGTTTATATGGTAAATCAGTATGGGAAACAGTGGACTATATAAGGCTTTTTACAGAAACTCACCCCCATTACCCAATGTTGATTTACATGACACAGGATTGTCAGTGAACTCCCTACCCCCATATGAAACCACAGAACTCATTTTTAAAGGAAATCTGAAATCATATGAGCAGAGATAGTTATATTTCAGAACAAGAATGTCCCTCTTTTAACATTCAAACTGCAAGATATGCCTCTGAGCATTTTACAGCATGTCCTGACTGAATTCATACCCCCACCTCCACCATTCTGGGAAAGTTATTGTTTGGGGGAAACAGGGAATTAGCTATATACACTGTCTAGGTCTTCATCACTATGTATAAATGAAAACCTAAATACATAACAATTCAAGAGAAAAAAACAACAGCATCAAAGAGAAAGAAAAAAAAATAGTAGCTAACAAATAGAAACTCGCCAAACCTTAAATGAAGACAAAATCAGAGATGTACTACCTGATGAGATGAACCACACAGACTCTGCCTTCACAAATAAACAGTTTAGGACTGTTTGATTCCTCAGTTCCCACATAAAGCCAGATGCACAAGGTGGCACATGCATCTGGAGTTTGTTTGCAGCAGCTGGTGGCCCGGGCGTGCCATTCTCTCTGTTTCTCTTCTATCTCTCTGCTTGAGAATTTTAAAGAATAAACAGTTTATTCTCTAGTTGCTGAAATCGCTGCTAGAAGAAACTACATTGTCTGACCAGAGCCACTTTGCTCATGATAGATAGAGATACAAACTCCAGGTTCCCTTATCTCAATTTAGAGAACCTGAAGGGGTCTGTAAGAGAGATCTCCAACTGGTCTTCTGGGGTCCTACTTGCCCTTCACTTTCTTGCTTAAACTTATCAAAATTTAAACATAGAATGTGTTGGGAAGGCAAGATCTTAGCATGAGGTAAGATCTGAAGAGATTGTTCAGTGGTTAAATGCACTTGCTTACAAAGCCTGACTGCCCAAGTTTCAAGACCTCATAACCAATACAGTCAGATGCACAGAGTTTTTGCATACCTCTGGAGTTTATTTGCAGTGACAGGAGAACTTGGTGTGCTCATTCGCTCTCTCTTTCTTTCTCTCTCTCTCTCTCATTCTCTCTCTTATTCTCATTCTCTCCTTCTCTGTCTCAAATAAACAAATAAATATTTTACAAAATGAAAATTATGTTTTGTAAAAGGAGTAGGAATAAATAAGGGGCAAGTAGAATCAAATACCTGGAGCTGGGAAATGTAGTCTTTTGATCAAAATATCCCAACATGAGAATAAGCAGAATGAGTTTAAAAGGCTTTCCACTGGACATACTTTGGAAATTTCTAGCCACCAAATTTCAAGATAATTTAAAAGGTTTATTTTGTAAAAAAAAAAAATGGTGTTCATTCAAAGTAATATGAGTAAGAATTTAATTCATGATGCCATAAAATAATGACAGTATGTCTGTAGGGTTTTTCTGCTGGAGGATTTAAGGGAGACTATGCCTCAGCTTTAACTGCTCGGCTTCTGAGGCCACCCACATTCCTTAGCTCTTAGCTCAGGATGCTTTGGTCATGTCACCCAATTTCTTTCTTCCATTGTTGCATCTACTCCTGACTTTGCTTCTTCTTGCTGCTTTCTTCCATGATTCTTGTGGACCCACCTAGATAAGCAAGGTAACGTTGGCTTCTGAAATCATGAATGTATCCCAACTGCAAAGCCCTTTTTGCTATTGAAAGTAACATTCCCAAATTTCTGGGATTTGGATATAGATATCTTTGTGGACTGTTATTCAGCCCACCACAGCCCCGTTTTAACATCTTGGTTTCATGGATTGGTTTTATTTTAAAAGTTAATGGAGTTTTATTAATCTGTATTGAACTTTAGTAACTACTCTCTGAAGTAGATCAGTCTACTACATCACTACGCACCTCTCCAACCTTAGTTCAGTCTTTCATCATTTTTTGCCTGGGTTACATCAATGGTGAGCTGGTCTTCTCTCCCCTGTGGTTCCTGGAGTAGATTTTCCAGACAGCAACCCAATTTGTTACGGCTCTATAGAAATAAAATGTACCTCTACAAGCTCCAGAATAAATTATGTGCTCACTTGTGTTTGACCCTTGGCTACCCTCTTCTCTCTCATATCAATTCTCAAAATGTACTCTCATAAGTAGTAATATGAGCTCTATATAGTTTCCTGGGAGAGCAAAGTACACTCGCTTTCTTCCTGCCTTCTTTCTGGGTGAAAGACCCATCTCTTTCCTCCACCTGGTCTTTTTGTGAGTCTCACAAGAAACAGTTCATTTCTACTTTATCTTTTTGAATGTCTAAACCAACTGCATTCCCATGCTCTTTCTTCTGTCTGTCCTACAGATTTCAAGTGCAGCATTCAGGCTCTGATTATGTGTTGGTTTACTTGTCTGTCATTGTCAAATACACAAAGCTATGTATTTCTGTGTCATGCCTGAGGCCTGGCACATATTTTTCCACAAAAGAATATTTTTGAGGAATAAATAAACTATATTACTATATAACTATAAAACTTGTTTTGGTCTGTCACCATTCTAGTAGCTGCTCCCATATTCATTCTCTAAAGTTATCAAGAGTTTTCCAAGATATCTTTATGGACAAACTGATCTATCTGTAAACACACACACACACAGACACACACACACACACATACACCTTCACTACCCACTATCCTTTTCACTGACTTGACCGAAATGAATAAGCAAACAGTCTTCACAAGTAGACACAAAATAGTCAAGTAAAATACTTTTAAATTGTATCAAAGGACTAATATGGAAAATCAAGGAGGCCAGAGGTGGAGAGCAAAGCTTTTCAAAGATGCTTCCTTCAAGGTGGGAAGAATTAAGAGGCACAGACTGGGAAGGTGTACTGTGAGGCATTTTCCTTCCCACAGTAACTGACTGGCGCAACCATGAACCCACAGTGACTACCTATACATACTGAAGAGGACCTCAGGGGAACTGGCAGAGGGTGGGGGATGAAGAGGCTAGATAACACTGTGAGATTATGACCTATTTGCAATATGTTTAGATATCAAAGTTCCCAATATATTTATTGTTTTTAAAGAATGTCCTGTTTTGGGGGACGAAGGGAGGGGACAAAAGAAGGAAGTGGGAGGGGATCACAATCAAAATACAATATGTACATGTATAAAAATTGTCAATAAAAAGCAAAAAAAACTAAATTCCCTTTTAATTTTACTCTTTCAAATTATAAGAAAGCTAGTCTAGCCATTGTGATCATACCTTATGATTGTCTAATAAATTATAGTTTCGCAATTTTTAAACTAGTTTCCCATTTGATCTTTACAACTGCAAAAAAAGAATATTTAAAGATATCTGTTTCTTGAAGAATTCACAAAAATCCTTCTTTGTAAAATGGGCAGTAGAATGTTGAGCTCACTTGAAGATTTGGTAAAAAAATATTGACCATTACCCCCTCCAAAAAATTAAGTACATTTTAGAATCTGTCTTGTTTTAAAACCCACAAGATTTTTCAACGACTAGTCAGAGTTGTAAGTTCAAAAGAATCCAGGTGCTCTGACCTTAGTGCAATGTTTTTTAATACTGTGTAATAATCCAAATCACATAATGGTCTATATCATTGTATGACATGAATTAACTTATTTTTATTGGGTTGATTTGAAAGGAGTAGGCGTGAGAATTTGGATTTAGTTTCACTGATTTTCTTATTATTTGCTGATGACTTAAGGAGAAAGAAAGTTTGCCAATACTTAAATAGCATTCAAGACTGAGGCTCTCCCCATAGCTTTTCCTTGCATCTGGACAACTCTGCTAACTACAGAAAAGGAAGGAGTGAAGTGGAAGAAGGGTGCAGAAGTAAGAATGGCACATGCAAATGTGTTCTGATTCTTTCAGATAAGAGAGGGATTCCTCATGAAATCTAGGCTACATGCTACCACCCCAGTTCACAAGGAAAGTCTCTAATCTGTGTTAACTTTGTGTCTTCATTTGTGCAAGGACATACTGCTGGTGGCTAAGTTGATCAGTTAAAATATTAGATTGTGGAAGCTGAATGATAAATGTGACCCCGTGTCATTGTCACATAAGGCTGATTGGTAGGAAATGCACACCTCACAAGGACATTCTGAGGGATAAACAATGGTTACACAGTTCTTGGAAATATAAATAGCTCTCATAAAAAACGTTACCACGCACATGCTTTCTGCCAAGGTAAACCATAATTTACACTTTTACCTTAGGCATAATTGTTAGTTCATCTTTTTTGTGTGTGTGTGTTCACACCCATCTATTTCTCCCTTGGGCCTTAAAGCCACAAGAGTTTTCACAAAAATAATCTTTAAAACATATATTTACCCTTTTATTGACCCCTTAAACTAGATCCTTATCACTCCAGGGCATTTTAAATTGTTCTAAATTTGTTTGGGGAGCTGTGGATGCCTTCTCCCCTCTGTATGTATTCATAACCCCCATTAACTTCCATGGGGATGGGAAACACATATATCAAAGTGGAAACAGGCTCTTATATGTTTGAATCAGGATGAAAATACATCTATGATAAAATAAAAGGTAAGAACTAAAACCTAGAAGAAGGCATATGGGGAAAAATGAGACCATGTTGTGCTTAATTAAAGGAGTTCACTTTCATGGATAACTAAACTGGCTTTACACCCCCTGGCACTATTTCCAATATGTGCTTCGTCTCAGGTTATTTACTATAAAGCACCCACATTATAGAATGAAATGTGTGTGTGTGTTAACTGTCTCACAAGACTATGTGAGGCCCAGTGTGTCTCAGCTCTGTGTTATAATTATAGAAGAGGAAAGGTACTGTTGAGGCCAATATTAAGTCACCTGTGGGTAGAATTTGATCTTTCTATTTATCATCAGATTTTAAAAGTATGTAATAAACACTTGAAAATTTTGCATATATAAGCCTGCCTGAATCTATGCCCATGAAAATTGGGTAATGGAGTTCCAAACAGTCCAATTTTTCTTATAAAAGAATATCTGTGTACTGTACACCCTCCCTGTGAACATTACTAGGAGGCAAATACAAACTTTACATACATATTTTGGTGATCCTTTGAAATGTTTGCTTTGAAATATAGATACATCATACATGCAAATAAATACACTAACTCATCCATGCATTTAATGCTATGAAGTCAACTGTATACCCCACAGCAGTGAGACGTGCAATACTAAAATTTATTTCCATTTTACAAATAACATTGTGCAATTCTCAGATAAAATGAAAAAATATGAATTGAGGAGGTTTGCAGATATAGTTTAAAATAAATAGATCTTAACTGAAATATAGTTGTCCCTCCATATCCACAGTGATTGGTTGCAGGATCCCCTGCTGATATCCAAACCCACAGATGCTCAAGTCCCTTCTGTAAAATGTTGTAGTGTTAACAAAACTCTCCACAACTTCACATATACTCTAAATCCTTCACTAGATTACATTTGATGCCCAATACATTATAAATTCAATGTCAAAAGTTGTTATTCTCTATTGTGTAGAGAATGACGATAAAAATATCCATACATTCTTCACAGAGTTAGCCATCACAGGCCTAACTGCATAGAAAATGAATGGAATGGAAAGGGAGAATGCTCAAATTCTAGGAGGAATCTGAGGCTCTGTGTAACAGCAGAAGTCTGTGACAGCAAGGTGTATCAAACATCACCTCACTCACATAGATTCATAGTAGTATACAGCCTCATTGAAAAGTCAAGTTTTGTTGATCAAAACTTTATGGGGATTTTACAGAAATAGTTTAATGCACAATTGGTTGAATATAAAGATGTGAACCCTAAGAGACAGAGGGCCAATTGGTGGATGGTCATTCTAAAACTAACTGATAGGGTATGTTTTGTCCTTAGCTACATTAGAAGCACTACATGAAGGAATACTTCAGTGAAATAAAAGCATAAAATGCAACTTCTATCTGCACCCAAGAAACATCTAGGAAGTCAACAGCTTGGGAGAAGGGAGGATTCTGTGTGTGTGTGTGTGTGTGTGCGTGTGTGTGTGCGCGCGCACACGTGCATGTATGATATGTTGTGTTTATAGATATGCTTGCTGATGTCCAGCACCATCACATGAAGGAGGATGCACATGAGGGAGGAGGAGGATGGAGGAGAGCTTCAGGGGTCTTTCTCTTATCCCCCATCTGTATTTCTTTTCTTGAGATAGGCTCTGTTGTCAGTCAGTGAGCCAGAAAGCCCCAATAATTCTCCTGTCTCCTTCCTCTCCCCAAGCAGGGGATACAGATATTTGAAACCACACCCAACTTTTACTTTTAGTGAGCCAAACTTGGTAGTTCCAGCCCAAGAGGCCCTCCTGTTTCAGTCCAAACACTTGGAACCACCGAGCCAGCACCCTAATCCTGACGGGGGGGATTTTTACACATATAGGAAACTGGATTTGAAATAAGCATGGTAAAATTTACAAATAAGTATGATGACCTACAGAAGTTTTAGTAATATACTTATGTAGGCATAAACTGACTTTTCATTCTCTGAACATATTTGGAGCAGAATTAGGCCACTTGAGATTCCTGAAGATTGTCACTTTTCTGCATTCTTTTGAATTTCCACCTCCCTTTCTCCTCTGAGGCAGTCACAGGCCTTCCCCACCCAGAATTGCTTCCAGGCAGCTAATTATGTGGATACACAATGGCACCTGTTTTGTAAATATCAAAGAGACTTTTTCTAACACTCTTGAAATAACCATAATAAATACCACTTATTCAACCCGCTACAAAGTAACAAATGTGTTACATACTTGATAAACAATTTTCTAGTACTACAAATGAGTGTTTGAAATAGCCCTTTTAGCAATTAAAAAAAGAAAGCAGAAGTTTAATATTAGTGGTGGGCGAGTGGTGGGGCAGTATTCCAGCCAGGCCATCTTCCAGCTGTGGGCTCTTTCCCACTCACTGCCAATTCTCAAAAGCATCTACCTGTGATCATCAACACGTGGATGTCCACATTCAGATCCTGCGCCTCTGTAGAAAAATTCTAGGGAATAGCTCCAGATATGAATAATTATCAAATTTTCTGAGTTTGAGAGTGCCCTGAAACCCAAATAAATAGGGCGATAGGATAAGAAAAAAGAGTAAAGGTTCCAAGATATGATACCTGAAACCAGACACAGATCCCCAGGTCCCCACAGAGAAAATTCAGTGTTCACAATTTGTCTCTCTTCAGAGTGCTGAAATAGACACTGGAACATAAAGAAGACCAGAGTGAAAAGCAGAGGCACATTGGAGGCCCTAGTTCAAGCTGGTGTGGTTTCCCATAGCTGCTGTGATCTGGGAGCAATCTTGGAGATACATGAACATTCATACCTTCTTTAAGATGCATTTATACAATATTTTATATCTTGAATTGACACTTCTAAAACACATATTTTTCTACTTTAACTCATTTTATTAGCATATACAAAATGTACAAAATAATGAATTTCATTAGGATATTTTCATGCATGTATGGAATGTTACTTGATAATATTCACTACCAATTACCCTCCTGTCTCCCTCTCCAAGTAGTTAACCTCCTCTTCCAAAATAGTCCCCCTTCTACTTTCTGCTCTCCTGCCTTCTTTGTCAATATCTAGATCCAGCTTATGAGAACAAATCTATACTGTTCTTCTTTCTGAGCCCAGCTTATTTTGTTTACACTCTTCTTCCAATATTTGGTATCATCCATAAAAATGGACAAATTTGTATTAAAGGAATTGTGCTATGAATCTAATAAAGAAGAAAGATTATGTATACATTCAACTGTGAACTAACCTAAGGGGAGAGCGGAGTCATTAACTCGGACAAAAACCACTCTTGTGTTGATCAGCTCCTTAAAGAGCCATGCTGATTTTGATCTGCAGTGCAGGCATTGCTCAGTGCACAAGTCCATCCTTAATCTTCATGTCTATCACTACTTACTAAACAGAAGCCACTAGTATTCAATGGGTCCTGCTGTCTTGGATTCACTACGAAATAGCAAAGCCTTTCCTTCATTGTAGGAGCATTAAGAAACATTTCATATTAAATGTAAGTCTCACCTTCAGTGATTTTCTGGGAACCTCATTCTAACAACACTGTTAGCTGAGAGAAGCTTGACTTATGTTACCCCAAAGCCAACCTATATCCATAATTATAGCAGGGGTATGTCAGATTTTATGACTTAAATAAGAATATGTCTAAAATCACATATTCTGTGATTACAAGATTCAAAAAGAGCCTAAGGTTATTGAACACATGATATTCAAGCTTGAAGAGAATTTAGTTGGTTTAAAATTATTTCAAGACCATATGAAAGTAAGGAATCTCCTTCTAGCTTCAGTTTAATACCTGATATCATGATGGGGATACAAGTAGCTAAAAATCTTTCTGCTTTATGATTGATATTCATACACAAAATGTTCCTTAAATTCTCTGTTCACTGAATGAAACTGTATGACTGAAGGATATTTAGTTATTCATTAAGAATTCTCAAAGTTATGATGTCAAAGCTATATGCATTATAACTTCTTTTGCAATAAAGAAATTCTTCTCATCCAATGTACATATATAATTATTTCCATACTCTCAATTATTAAATAATCTATGTAGTCACTGCTGTATATATGATTAGTTATTCTTTGTTACATGATTCTGAATATTTTAAAGTAAAATTAATTTAAAATGTTAAAATTAAAGAAGTAACAATGATCACTATTTTTGTGTTAAAAGTTAACTAGAAGCCCTAATTTACTTAAAGGCTGGAGGAAATTTATATCCATAAATATTCTAAGTCATGTGATCATGGTCTAATATATTTTAGATGCTAGTGATTTAAATTATATTACATTGATTTTGAGATAAATTTTTACATGGTTATCTCAATCTTACTGACTACCACAACAGTAAAAGAGCTCATCATTTTGAAAACTGAAATATTTCCAAATCATAATAAAAGGAAAGATGATCCAATAATGTAACATAATGGCTACAAACTTCATGTAGTCAAGTAACTAACTTGAAAAGTTTTGCCTTTGTGTTTTAGCCATAAGAAAAGTTTTGAAAAGTCATTAATTAATTAATTAATGTATAATTAATACATTCTACTTGTCATAAAAGGCAATGAGTGAAGTCATAAGTTCTGGTATCAGAGTTTGCATCTCACCACTAACCAAAATTGCTTTTATTTTTTTAATTCTAAGAGACATGGAGGTTGGTGGTTACAATGTTCCATAGACAGTTGATGTCTCCAAGATTAACCATTCTCTGACTCCAGATAGACAAGATAAAGATAGTATTGCCTGGACATATTTCAGGGATATTTTTTCCTCTTAAGCATCACTGTACTTTGGCAGAAAAAAAAACTACATGGTATATTTTTTGATAATTATTGTTCTGGAATAAAAGCAAATATGAAAACTCTAAAATGCACAGTTTTACATCATAGTGGAATCACATCAATGGGCTCATTCGTGAGCATGAAAGAATTTTACAAAGAGTACTTTTTGGTCCATACAGCAACCCTTATGTGCAAGATCAAAGGCTTTCCAAGTGAATATATAAAGGAGATGGCACATGGAACAGTCTGATAGTAACGTTGTTTTTAAATGGAAGAGTATATTTTATTAAAACAATATTTAAGATAAGTTCAAATACCCTTCTGCGCATATTGTCTTGCCTTAAATATGCAATTGATTAAATAAGTAGATGTCTAATAAGCCAAAGGACTTTTAAAGGAGTAAGAAAAACTGCAAGAAATTATATGATTCAAAGAATGGCTTCATAATCTGAAATATTCAGCATTCCACAGATGCTAGAGGGAGAGCAATGAAATACATTTTAGTCTTTATGGAGGCTAAAATAGTTTCAAATATGTCATCAATATTATTGGGCAATGAAGCTATAACACTGAAGAATACCAAGTCAACACTAGACAGGTCAGCTAGGTAGTGATTAGACATGGATTCGGTCAGATCAAAGTGGTATCTGAGCCCTCCACAACTGAGTGGTATCAGGCATGTCACTTTCCTGTCCATATTGCTCTGTTTCAAAGGGGAGATAACAAGAATGTCTGTCTGAAAGTGACACTATGAGACTTGAAAGAGTTAATATGGAAGCTAACATCAAGAGCACAGTAATGACATATAGCCATGTATTTGTTATTAGCAAACATTACCTAATTGAAGATGTGGCTCCTGTGATATAATGAGAAAATAGCAAGAAAGTATTATACCAAGTGTCCTTTCTTCAAGTTTCATTGTTCAAGAGTTTAAAGGGAGGAAATAAAGAAATTATGACAGAGTATGAGAAAGATCATAAAACGACTGGTGTCTGGATAGTGGTTAAAAGCTTTGAGCTTATATTCAGAGTACATGTTTAAGTCCTGCTCTCCTGTCTTAGACAGGTTACATAACCATTCTGTCTCAACTCCCAAGCCCTCAAAGAAATGGTAATAATAGTACCTAACTCATAAAGTTGTGGTGAAGTTCAAATAAAAAGAATACATATAAAACCCTTAGGAGATAGTAGGTTTTCAATAAATGTCACCGTTTTTTTGTCACATGTACCACATTAGAGAAGGCATGGCCTGCATAATACATACTAGTATTACCATTAAGGACTAAGAAGATTGTAACATCACAGAGTAGTTCAAGACCCAATTATTTTCATTTCATTTTGACTAAATTCTTAACTTCTGTATTTTCCTTGAAAAGCCAGGTAAAGATAAGCATCCCATTAGTGTCTGTGGTATCTCATTCTCACTGCTGCTTGCCAGGTCCCTTTGGCTTGTCCATGGTTCTTTCAGTCTGTATGACATGTTCACGCAGGCAGAAAAGACAGTGCTCAAACAAGTTTGAAACTAAAAGTCTTCCCCACACCTCTTCATGGAATTTCTGAAAGCAGTTCCTCAACAAGTGCTCCTACAGTGTGCAATGGATTCATCGGAAACCAGTAATTTCCCCCTGAAAATTGACTTTATTGTGCCAGTGAATACTAAAAAAAAAAAATGCCTATTAAATTTTAAATCCCCTGGGCTTTTGGTGATCTAGACTAATATGAAGGGGGCAAACATTTAAAAACAAGAAAAGTGATTCAGCATGGCAACCAAATGTTTATATAATTTTGTTGTTTCCAAAAGCATGACTGTATGCAACAATTAATAGCAAAGAGTATAAAGCTTAACTGTGCAGAGATGTATCATGTACCTGTCTCTTACAGTGATTCCCTGCTCCTGGACAACCATGAGAAAGGCGTGAACATCTAAGCTGGTATTAATATGTGCATATTAATATCAATAACATTAAAGTACTAGAGAGGCTCCCCAGCAAAACTTCCTAAACTATAACTGAAATATTTCTCAGTGAAACTCCATTAACTGAGAGTTGAAATCAACTACAGATTCAGAAAAGTGTAATAGCCTCACCATATAAGAGGAATGTGTGATATCTTTGTTTCTCAATCTGGCCTTTTCCCTCCTCCCAACTTTTAACTGAAATACACTTCCTAGTTCATTGAGGTGAGTTTCTTCCTTTCTCACCCACTCAGGCTTTAACAGCACATTACACAGAGGTCAGTACTTGCAGGCTTCACTCATGTCCTTGCTCCAGTCATTTTTTCCTATCTGTCTAGTGACCACTTTCTTCATCTTGTATCTACAACTGCCTCTCTTGTGTAACTTCTTCTTTTCTAATGAATGATCCTGCAAGTTTGTTAATTGCTCAAGCTGGAATTTCCCATATCTAGCTTCTCGACTTTGTCACATCCATATGAAGTCAGACCCTCTGAGTGCTTTGTTGGGACTGGTGGTCCCCAGAGAACTGTGCCCAGTGAACTGTGAACATTAGCAAGCACAACACAAGCATTCCAAATACATACTTGCATGTTTGGCCTTGGGTCTGGACATGCTATCACTTAAAACCAGAGTCACCCATGCAAAGAAGTCTAACTATAGTAGTCAGAAGATGACAGAGAGAGAGAGAAAGAGAGAGAGAGACAGACAGACAGACAGACAGACAGACAGACAGACAGACAGAGAGTTGCCTCCAGTTGCCACCTGTTCCAGACATTGTGAGGAGATGTGTATGAAGAAATTGCTGTCTGGGACACTGCATCACTAGAGGAAGACAGATGAAGCGGAAGACAGCTGACCCCTGCTCTGATGCTCCAATTATGACAAACAATAGGTCACCACTGTTTTAAGCTGCTGTTATGCAGCAGCAGATACTCAAAGCTCTTTCTTTAATGAAGCCAGTTCCTTGGCTCTCTAGAGCGCTGCCGACTGCTCACGTTGACCTCCTGTGAGTTCTTCTACTCCTTCACGTGGCGGACCCTCTTGAACCGTGCGTCGTGTTCATGAAGTCCACTTTCCTTCTCTAGCATGACTGCTAGCATTTCCCTTTTCAAATCAGAAGTTTATGGACCCAATAATTATCTGTGGAGTAGTAAAGGTGAAAGGCAGAGAAGAAAAACAGGGAAGGGGGGCTAAACTGAAGAAAAGAGGCTAGAAATGAGCTGAGGCAAGCTAAACAGAGATGAGCAGAAGGACACTGGCAAAGACAAAGGGAAGTTTCTGGCATTTGCACATTTGGCAAAGACAAAAGAAAGAGCCTGCATCGATAAGTGTGACTATGAAATATAGGTCAAGGTAAATGCTTGGAAGGTTTTCTATTTTGCCTATGAGATGACAGGTAATAGAACAGAAATAACTGTCTTATAGAACCTGCTATTATGTGCTGACATCACTTGCTTTTCAACACATGCTTTTATAAGTGGAGAAAATGCCATCGATGTAAGCACTATCAATATATTTCCATATACATTTCACAGACAGATAGGATTAAAGGAGACTGAGTTTGTGTTGGGGAGAAGTTAGCAACAAAGTCTCACATTAGGGATATGGTGAGTGATTATAACGGATGGCAGTTTTAGCACTGTAGTAATGAGAACAAGGTGGGTTTTCCCATTTTCCACTCCTATCTTTATCACTAAAATAGATCCAGGGTGTGCCATTTGCTCTTCTTATTAGTCTTTGTCATACGAGTATGGCACTGGAATGATAATGCCAGAGAGAGGCTGAGGAAAACAAAAGTTTTGTAGCTTCGAGTCTCTGGTGTGCCATAAAGTTGATATCTAAGATAAAAATTCCAATTGGTTCTTCAGATATTTTAGTGAAAATTGCCTCATGTGCAAGGTTTTTAAAATTCTTTCAGAACAATTGTCTTACATAAGAAAGGTTTAAATTATAAATATTAAAATGTTATAAAATTTTAATGAATACCCTTGAATTTCTCTTTTCTTTTTGCAGGAGACTTTCTTTAATACCAGTAAGAGTCTGAAAACCCCCACATGAAATTCAATCATAAACGGCAGATCACAAGAAACAAGCAAGAAAAGTGGTTGGGCCATACCTAGGGTTTGTCTAAATTAGATGAAAAATAAATTATAGTTAAGCCAGTTTGTCTTGATCACTCAAATTAATTAAGTCAAAGCAGAGTAGAAGATGTTAATTCCCTCTGTGCCCATAAAATTTCTTTGTTCATCTGCCAAATCTGTGAGGATTTTACAATTTATTTACTGGAGCATCATTATGAAATATTTCACACCACATACAGGCCTCTTGACACAAAGCCAGGATAACTTAAGAGACAGAAGACCCAGGCTTAGGTAACTTTTCCATTTACTGTCTCTTTGGTCAAGTGAAAGTTAAGAAACTTGTGAGTCTGTTTCCTTATTCAAAAAGGGCATCATGATTGATCCTGGAGATATGAATAATCATGTAGATAATTTGGGGAAATACTTGGTAAGTTTGATTGGACTGGGTCTCTAAGGGCAGTCTTTGGCTCTGTAGCATCAGTGTCCTTTGGAAACTTGTCCTAAAAGAAAGTTCTCAGAAGTCCCTCCAGAACTAATAGAAGAGAAATGCTAAGTTTAGAGACTACTTTCCTCCATTTGAACAAGAACCTCCCTTCCCTGTGATTCTGATGGCTAATGGGATTTGAGAAATGCTGTTCTAAAGCATTACCACTCACTGACTTGGGCAAGAACCTTAGTTTCCTAATTCGGTGCCTCAGTTTCCTCACCTGGACATCTGCATTGTGCTTTCCTCGTAGGCTTGGACTAAAGATTCAATGAGCTAATAACTGTAAAGTCCTCTGAGCAAGGCCACATAAGTAACAAATAGAACCTACTCTTCAATTTTCCAAGTCCTAAATATACAAGGTGAATAAGAGATATCATCTTTGCTCCCAAGGACATGACAGATGACAGGAAGAGACATATAAATAAGCAATATAACTTTAAAGAGGGATTTAAACATCTCTAAAGAGGTGGCGATTAGGACTGAGTGGGGAGGTCCTTTAGTTAGAATGGGAAGGAAGACTTCCTGAGAAGATGGCTTTTAAACTGAGTGCTAAATGATGAGGGAAAACCAGCCAAATGACAACCCAGGACGAGAGAACCCAAGAGGAGATCACAGAATGTAAAGCCCGCATGGGAAGGACTGTTTGCCTTGCGCAAGGGCAAAAAAGGGCCTCATATGAAACAATTATATACAGAAAGTAGAGGTGGCACAATCCAAGATGTGGGCAATATTTACAGGTCCCAAGACCCTGTGGGACTGTCAAAGAGATTATATTTAATTCTCAGTATTATGGGGGAAATTCTTGGAATGTTTCAGTAAGAATAACATCATAATCTGATTTCCAAAGACAATTGAAGCCTTACTGTTGAAAATGGACTAGAGGTGAGTGTAATGAAGGCAGCGAGACAAGTTGGAAAACTACTTCAGTAAAATAGGCAGAAGATGATACAAGTCTGGTATGATTGTGGTAGAAGAGGAAACAGGTGAACGCTTAGAAAGCAGACACATTTCAAAGGCAAGGACAATAGGATTTGCCAATCCAGTCGATGTGGTCAAGGAGGGGGAAAGATGAGTTCTATTTCTGTCCTATTTCTAATCTACTAAAACAAGTTTAATAGAGCTTTTCAAATATCTGAAAACTTAATCCTAAGGCAAAGAGTGAACAAGAAGGACATTTAGCATGATAACCCAAGTCCGCCATGAATTATATGTGTAATGCTTAGCAAGGCACTCCAGTATTTGTTAATCTTTCAGGGATCCCAACATGGTCACGGAGGTAGGACTTCATGACAAACTTCTATTTGGGTAAGTAAAGTCAAGTTCACAATCTATTGTCTGAAAGTCTGTGATGTCCAACAAGGGAAATACAACAGATACTTTTGAAGTTCTTGATCGTCCTGCAGAGTTTGAAATGTTGAGCCCTCACCAAACTGTCTCCTCTTAGCTTCCACATATCCTGTCTCTCAGTTCCTCTTAATCTTGGAGAGTATCTACTGAGGTTTCCCATGTTTGTTCCTCTATTCTTCCAATGCCTTCTCAAATAACAATGTCACTCATGAGACTAAGGCAGGGAAGAGGATGTATCACATTCATTTCTTCACTCCCAACAGAGAGACTAGAACAAAATAGTGCTTAATATTCGTTTGTTCACTCATTCTTTCACAAAATATTTATTGAAATTTTTATGTTCATATAATTAAACAAAAATAAAATACCTAACCATACTATTACATTCGAGTGTAGACTAAAATGTGGTATGATAAAGAAAATAGAAAATAAATATAGTAAAGGAGTTATGTGCTACATAGCTAGAAGATGATAAGTGCGAGGGGAGGGGAGGTAGATTACAGGAAAACACAAGTGCCCTGGGGTGGGAGTGGAGGAGAGGCTAAATAGTAAATAGTAGTAGATTTAGTGGTTATAGTTCCCTCATTTATTCTGTAGGAACAAAGGACCTCCAAATCCCCATAGTTGCCTCCACAACAAAGTCAGTGCTAGTGGTCATTTTGCCTAAAGCATCCTCATTGAGAGACACAGTAATCCAATTTGGAGTGATACAGGGAAGGGACATGGTATGGTGGACACGGATTCAAAGCCAGTATTATATACTTTTGTCAGCACATTGTCTCTTCAAACACCAAGAGGTGACCCGTTTAGCTGTGGAATACTGTCTTTGGGAGCATGATGGTAATGTCTACTAAAATGCTAGGTTGAGAAGAGAGAGATAGAGTATTAAATAAGTAGATATCTATGAGAAAACTGTTCTAAGCAAAACTAGCAATTGAGAAAGCCCTATTGCACAGCATACCTGATGTGTCTTGGGAACAGCCAAGAGACCAGTGTAACTGGAGGAAGAGAGCAGGAGGAAAGGAGAGATGAGAGAGAGGGAGAAGAAATGAGGACGGGAGGGAGGGAAAGAGGGAGGGTCAGTCATCAGCAGCTGTGTCAGCTTCTCTAAGGCTAAACAATATTTAATATTTAATTAATATTTAAAATTAAGCCCTTCATTTAATTTGAGTTAATTTTAGTCATAATTCTCATTTCAAATCAGCCTACCCTGCAAGAAATGTTAAATTACTTTTAGCATTTCAAAAGTGGGAGGACAAACTCATATGGCAGAATGAGAGAAAGAAAAGCTGACACATTGTGTATGAAGTTTAAAGACGTAAAATCATATATAGTCATGAATTTAAAACATATCTAGGGAACACTTGCAATACATAAAGCAAGCTACTAAGGATGAGAAATGAAATCCCTCACTAAAGATTAGGAAGTTGCAGCTTGCATGACCAGAGACCTCCCAAACCCACATTATCCATAACCAAAGCACGATCGTAGAAATGAGGAGGGAAAGAGGGCTGGTTGAAGTATGCCAAGAAAGTAAGGAATGAAGGCAAACAGAGAGGAAAGATTCACAAAGTCTTATCAGAACCTATCAAGTTTCCCTGCTGTCAAGTTAGCAGAAAATGTTTCAAAATACATATATTCCTTGCAGGATCACTGATTTCTCTGGGATGATAAAATATCCATTATGAAAGGAGGAAAGCTGTTGCCAGAAAATTAAAATCAAATGCTTTGTTGAAAGCAAACTCTAATAGAACAAACTCAATGAGTTGGTCATTTCCTTGACAAGACCTACATTTTGCCTTTCTCAGGAGATTCACAGTGTAGACAAAAACAAAGTGAAGTTCCCACACGACTTTAATAATTTATGGGTTATTCAAACTGAATTTAAAGAGAAATTAAGATTGAGGTTTAATTGCTTCTATTAGAAACCAAATTTCTACCTATCATAAAAGCATAGTATCTGTGAAAATAAACAAAGTTCTATGAATACAAACAAGAAACTGTTTGGAAGACTGAAAGTGAAAGTACACAAGACATTCATTTGTTTATCCATTCACTAACTCTTTTGATCATTAACAAATGTTTATTGAATGCTTATAAAGGGTCAGGAACTGTGTTACAGGACAAATAAGATCTGAATCCCACTTCTGAAAAGCTGACGCCAAGTGGAATTCACAACTTTAAGTGAGCCAGAGACTAGAGAGCTTAGTAGATGCTTTCTTTTAAAAAATATATATATTGTTTCCTTTATTATCCATAATTAGATACATTGGTATCCCCAGTTCCCCATTTTCCCTCTTCCATATCCCCAGTCAGCTGGATATCCTCCTCCATGGACAGTCTGAATCAGTTCATGGGGTAGGGGGTTATGGATAGCCTAGAAGTCAACCCGGTTCCACCCCCACTCTGTATGTTGTTACTGAGGTGGGCCATGTCTCTGGATATTCTCCTCCACCGTGGCTCTTACAATCTTTCCACCTCCTCTTCCGCTCAGTTCCCTGAGTCATGATGGGTGAGTATTAAGGCTGCTTTATTGTTGAGGTCTTAGGGGCTTTAGATTGTGTTGAAAAACTTTGGTGTCTGTCTCGCTGGCTCATCCTAAATTGATGGATTGGCTATGGTTATGGGTCTCTTGTTTATCCCATCACTCTCTGCAGGGTTCCATGTGGATCCTGCACGTTAGGTCTGGGGTGGCTCATCTCTTGCCAGGATGTCAGCTATTGGTCTGTCGCTTTTTGGTAGGTTTGGAAAAGCCACAGCTCTCTCACTGCCTTCTGAAAAATACAAAATCTTCATCGGAGAGTGAGATCAGTATAGGTTACCTGAGATACACATTTCTGAATTGGCTAGATTCCATTGTTGTAGCCTCTGTAAATCACTTGTATAGTGCATTTCTCTTTTGGGTCCCAAGATATTGGTTCTCAGTGCATTTCGCCTGAGTCTCCAATTCTAGTTAAGGGCTCCCCATCACTGAGTGGATTATTTGGACAAATTAAAAAGCTTTTCATTGCCTCCCCCAGGCTTTGGCGCCTCCATTGCACAAGTGTTCATTTCTTGGTTTGCTGTTCTTTCCCAGTAGGCAGTGTGTTCTGCCTACTCAGGGTGACAGACTGTGTTTCATATCAGAGGTCTCTGATATGATGCTTTCTTAATGGTGCAGGTCTTGTATGTCTGTCCTGGAGAAAGGAACAGCTAGTGTCACCAGAAGACCTGAAGAAAGATTCCTTGATGACTTAAACTATTTGCAGTAGTGATTGTCATTAGTAAATCTGTTTTCTGAATGTTAATGAATGTGTTTCCAGCCTGGGTCAGCAGAAAGGTACAGGTGGACCATTGTCTTTGCCTTTTAGAGACAAAAATGAGTCCTGGAAGAGGCTTGTCATAGAATTCCTATTAAACTGAGAGCAGGAAGAGTAAGGGGAAACTCTAAGCAGTTGGGAGGTTTTGGGAGAGAGATGTTCTGGACCAGAGTTGATCATAAGGTGGGCTTTATCTTGAGAAAGGAGGCAGCAGGATCGCTCATCACTCATCCACAGATGTGAAGGAGAGAACAGTGAACTGAAGCTCTGAAAGTTTGAAGCTACTAACTTCATGTGTCGAATCGAAATTTGCCACAGCAACCAGTAAAAATGGTATTAGTCACTGAAACGTTGAAGATTGCCTGATTTATTTTGAGATAGCCACAGACTTTCAGGAATGAAGGCTTCCAGAAGATTTCATGAGCACCAGCGGAAAGCCCCGAAGAATATTTTAATTAATTTATTTATTATTAGCACACAGATAATTAGCTTTGATTATGCTTTATTTCAAACAAATTTTATTTTTTGTTTACCTTCTCCCTTCTTCCTCTCTCCCCTTCTTATGTCTGTTCCTCCCCCATAGCCACCTTTCTGCTTCATACTGTTCATTTTGTCACCCTCCCTGCCCTTCTCATCACCTCTTGTTTCTCTCTTTTGTTCTATCATGCTTAGTATATACTCTATATCACATCCCCTTATTTCTTTACATTCAACATTCAAAGTTGGGAACTGCCCTAATGTTTGTTTAGAGCCAGTTTGAACTCTGGATTTTCATGTTTTCTGGCTGCTTGGTGGTGTCTCTTTGCTATTGATCTATGGGAATGAGACAGGTCTTCCAAGATTGGTATTTCCACCATCAGTGGAATTCAGCAAACCTGAAATAAACCCTTTTCTCCTATAATCTGCTACTGGTTGGGTGTTTGTCCCAGCAACAAGAAAGTAACTATAACAGTAAACTTGGTACCAAGAAGTGGGGTCATTACTCTGTTGAATCTGAAAATGTGGGTTTTAGTCTTTTGGAGCTTGTATACTGGAAGAATGTGGAAGGATTTCATGCTTTGGACTGGAGAAGCTTCACAGTCCTGAGCTTGGTGGTCCATTCTGGAGAGAGTATGTTTAGGCTTGGTTTATGAACTTTTAAAGGGGAAAGGGAGAACTTTGTAGGAACTGGGCTACTGGCAAAAAAGGCTGGTGTGTTCTGCACATACATGCCCTAAGAGTTTGATCAAGGTTGAATTAAAAGTAATGAATTCATGTACTTGGAAGAGGGTATAGAGCATAAAGATATAATATTATATATATATATATATATATATATATATATATATATATATATGTGTGTGTGTGTGTGTGTGTGTGTGTGTGTGTATGTGATTCATCACAAGAAAAATTCAAGGAAGTCTGAAGTTAGAGTCATCGAAATTGGTGTTTGGTTACTGAAGCTGGTGGTCCAACCATTTTGCATTTTGAGACAATGGAAATAATGTGTGAGGGTTCTGAAATCCACCTATGGAAGGCTTACATGAATAAGAATACATATTCTTTTTCAAGTAGGAGGCTTGAACAAAGAATTATAAAGAAGTAACCTTCTCTTCAAGGTCAAGATGTATTATTCTCTGGATTTATAAACTTGGCTATGCTGTTTACCTGGTTTTGGTTTTGGAAGCTTTAAAAATGCAGGAAGGTGAGTCATGAAGTACAACATGATTTTACTTTTTTGTTGGTTTGTTTTTGGAAATAGCCCCTGGGAAAAGTGAAGTAGGATCAAAATCTGTGTGGAGGCCCAGGAAGGTCATTATGTGAAGGTGAACTGGTTCAAGGGCTGGCAGAGATTCTGCAATGTGAAACAGTGTTGAGAACCCTGTGGAAATGCCAAGGCCATGGAGTTATGAAGATGAACTGTGATTTCCAGTGTGGACAAGAAGGTTTTATGGATATACCAGGACTGTGAAAGGGCTACCATGGAGAGCTCAGGCCAGAAAATTCTCCAGACTGCTCAGGTAGCTGGAGACTTTTATCACTAGTTATGGATTTGGACTTGAGCTGCAGGTGTTTGATATTTGTTTACTGGTTATTTATTTTGCATTATTATTCCATTTTACAATAGAAATGTTTACTCTGTGTTACTTTGTGTTAGAAGCATACAACTTGTGTGTTGATCTGACCAGGCTCAAAGTTATGAGGTTGTCTTAAATCTCTGATGAGACTCTGGACTTTTTAATGGTATTAAAGTTGGTAAAGACTATGGAGACCTTTGAAGTTGATCTGAATGCAATTTGTATTGTGAGATAGTCATAAGTCTATGGGGGCCAGAGGTAGTTTGAATATGAATGTAAGCCTCCCATAGCCTCACGGATTTTTGATAAAGATTAAACTTCCCACTTGTGTCCCCAGCAGCTTGCTGCAGGAGGTGTCACTGCAAGGGGACCTTGTAGTCCAGCTCTCAGGTGTGTTTAGAGCAGTTTGAGCTTCTGGCTGTTTGGTGGTGTCTCTCTGCTATGCAACTATGGAAGTGAGCCAGCTATTTCTGTCATTGTTGGTATTTTCCCTGGATTCTGTAAGCCTGAAATAAATCCTTTTCTCCCACAAACTGGTCAGTTGTTTGTCCCAACAACAAGAAAGTAACTACAATAGAGGCCATGCATATTTCATCTTTATTGGCCTATATTATCTCACTTTGTATAATCATTTTCAATTTCACCCATTCCCCTCAAAATTTTATGATTTCCTTCTTCTTTGCAGCTGAGTAAAACTCCATGTACCACATTTTCATTATCCAACCATGAAGACATGGATGTCTAGGTTGCTTCCATTTTCCAGCTATTGTGAGTGGAACAGTAATAGATACTTATTTCTTTGGTAGAGATAGAGTCCTCTGGGTATGTGACTACTAGAGATATAGTTGAATGAAGCAAGTCCCTTTATCGGCTGAGCCAACTCTCTAGCTTGATATAGCTGAATCATCTGGAAGTTCTATCTTTAGCTTTTTAATAAACCTCCGCACTGATTTCCATATGGCTTAACCAGTTTGCATTACCACCGAGAGTAAATAAGTGTTCTTCAATATTTGTTGTCATTAGTTTCTTTAAAGATAACCATTTTGTCTGGGGTAAGATGAAATCTCAAAGTAGTTTTAACTTGCATTTTCCTGATGGCAAAGGATATTGAATTTTTTTAAATTACCTGTTAGCCATTTGTGTTTCTTCTTTTGAGAATTGTCAGTCCATTTCATTAGTCCATTTATTGATGAACAGTGTTGGTTGCGTTTCTTTTCTTTTTTTGTGTGTTTTGTTTTTACAATTATTTATATATTCTGGATACCAAATTCCCATCAGAGAAAAAGGTGGCAGAGATTTGCTCCCATTCTGTAGGTCAAAAGTGGCAGTGAAATCTTGAATCACTCATTTGGCCCTAAAAGTTTATCCACTAATATCACTAAAAGTTTTAAAGAAAATACCTTCAGGGCTGGGGAGGAAGCTTGGTTGGCAATGTGTTTGTGTGGCATGCATGAAGCCTTTGGTTTGATCCCCATCACCTCAAAAAACTAATTGCACATTGTGGTGTATGACTGTATTCCTAGAACTCAATAGATAGAGGCAGGTGGATCTAAAATTCAAAGTCATTCTTTGATACATAGTAAGTTCAAGGGCAGTCTGGACTACATAAGACCCTGACTCTGAAAAAAATAAAATCTTCATTATTTCATTTAAATACCACCATTAATTTTATTATTGGAGTTGAAGTATATCACTAATAAAAATAAGTTCTTAAATGTGTCAAAACTGGTCTTATAAACCCTAGGACTCAAATATACTATATCTGTGGTGGATATAAAATACATTTGGAGTGCTAAAAATGGAGGAAAAGGAAGTTGGTTTTTTTTGTTTGTTTGTTTGTTTTAGTGTTTGGCAGAAACTGAAAGAAGACAGCTTGAATGAGAATGTTTAATTAACATTTATTGCTAAATAATTAGATACATTCTATGAACAAATATTGTGATGGTACCTCCATTTCCCTCCTCCCTGTCCCCAACCTGCTGGGGGCCCTCCTCAGTGGGCTTGCTGGACCAAATCATGGGATAGACGGTTATGGATTGTATGAGAAGTAGCCAGATTTTTTAAATTTTTCTTTATGTGTTGTTGCTGAGGGGGGCAATGACTGAATGAGAATTTGTTAAGATTTTTTTTTAGTTCTTTATATTTAATCAGTTTTCAGAATTCCTTGGTTCCCAAGAGTGATGAAGGAAAAATGCCTTTAAAATATCATTATTAATTCAGATTCTAACTTAACTGGTAGTTTAATACATTTGTGTATGTTTATATGTAGATATGCTTTTTATGTATTACTTACTATAAATATAGCAAAAAGTTTTTGAGTGCATTTTGGAAATAATCAACCATCATCCTATAGCACTGATTTATTTATTTATTTATTGCTTATTTCCTTTTATAAACACAGCTGCAACAAAATTATTCTGCCAAACAATATCTTCAATATTTTAATGCTTTTTAACATTACAAGTAATTAGATGCTGAAAGTGTCCCTTGGAAGAAAAGAAAAAGTTTGCTTACCATTAATAGAAAATAATAAGAAAAAAAGAAAAACCTAGATAGAATTAAAAGTGAATGACAAGGCCTGAATAATCAGAAATAGCTAAAAGCCATGCAGGTGATTGTGGCATTATGAAGGCTAGTTCTTTATAGAGGTTATATTTTAATATTCTGAAAATGGATTCAAAGCAGAGGTAATAGTTGAAAGATCAGAGGTAAAGTCAAAAGGAAAACAGAATGACTTTTCCCTTAATCACTTAATACATAAGTCTGAGTCTTATTTTTTGACCTGCTCCGTTTCCGACCTGGGCCGGTTCACCCCTCCTTAGGCAACCTGGTGGCGCCCCGCTCCCGGGAGGTCACCATATTGATGCCGAACTTAGTGCGGACACCCGATCGGCATAGCGCACTGCAGCCCAGAACTCCTGGACTCAAGCGATCCTCCCGCCTCAGCCTCCCGAGTAGCTGGGACTACAGGCGCGCGCCACCGCGCCCGGCCTGAGTCTTATTTTTTAAACAAAAAACTATTATTTGAAAGACATCATAAATCCATGACAAAGAGAAGATTATTTGAAGTTTAAGTTCTAAATTCTTTTAAGTGTTTAAAGTATTATGAAGAGACTCTTTAAAACACACTAATATTGGGGACTCAGCAAAAGTGAAATGAAGAGGAGCCCTATTTTTAATATCTTTGTAAAGGAGATTCTGCCTTGAGAAGAGTTCTCTAGAGTTCACAGGTTGAGAAACTAGCCTATTATGCCTCGTTTTGCATCTGGAAATTTTAATAATCCTTGGGGTGACATGACGAACTAAATGAACTCTACGGGCACTTGCAGACCTGCAAGCCTATGAAGTCCTTTCCAAAATAAATCCTTGATGTGCCATAAAGATCATTTTGAAGTATCTGAGAATTGCTGAAATCTATGCCTCACTTTCAATGTCTTTTGGAATATTCTTGGCTAACATAAAATTCTACTATAGATTTTATCAGTGTGATAATAATCCGCAACTGATTTTAGAAGCAGCTGAGATAGATGTACATTAATTAACATTGTATACAGAATAATTCTTAGATAATCTCTTCTATAATACCAAGGTGTACATATCCACTTAAAGTGTTTTGAAAATATAGCTGATATAGAAACTTCTTTTTGAATTCCTTTAAACCTTTTACTTTCTTAAACAGAATCTTAAACTGTTTTAATCTCCCTGAAAGTTTCTCTGACATGTTCTTTTACAGACATGGGCTTGTAATTGAAAGCTGCATTTCAATTAAATGTATAGTAACTATACTTTCTCAAAGAGGTATATAAATTATGTTTACACAAATATTCCTATAAAACTCAAACATGTCACACAAGAGTAAATGAAATGAAAATGTTTTATTTTAATACATGTAGCATACTCTCACTGAAGGATTGCTAACTTTATTATTGTCACTTAAAGCAATTCTTAGAATTGCTTGAAGAAGTTCTTATATTTACAGTGTGTATACAATACTTCCTTTATGGTAATACATGGCTTGTTATTAGAAGCTAAAGATAGATAAATGAATGAATCAAACATATTCTTCAGACATTAACTTTTTAAAGAAACACTTAAGGATTGGTTTTAAAATAAAAATAAAAATAAATTATTAAATTAATGAAGGCATTATTCTAATTTGGCATTTGCAACAATACAATTATTTCATGGTATTATGGATAAATGATATCTTTAATTTGCATAGAGTTTACGTCATTTCATTAAAATGTGAATACTGTGTACAATAAAGAAACATTAACCAATTTTTTTGTACAGCCTCCAGACGAAAACATAAAAGACAATGGGTGCAATAGTGGCACATAGTTATGAGGTAGCCAACCACTCTCTGAGTGGACATGAAGTCTCCACTCAGTGGGAGGGAATTCATGCCTAATCCTGAGAACTGAGTCAAAAGTCTATGGCTTGGAAGGTCATACAACCCACAGGGAAACTTCCACTGTTCTTTGGCTAAGTTACGATAAAATGCTTATTTAAAGAGCCTTCTAAATGTATATAGTTATTCCTTTTTATTGATGCTAATCTCAATTTGATTGAAGAATCTTCTACTTACAGATGGAAGTGTAGAGGGAGGGTCAAGACTCAGAAAAATAACCAGAAAAAGAGAAAAAGATGACTGGATACCTCATCTCTGTCATGGTCCCTAGGGTCAGGGCCCAGGAGGCAGTGGTGGAATGAATGTGAATGCTGTGCTTAGTGCTGGACAGAGAACCCTGTGTAGGGCGATGGCGGCAGACATGGAGGAGACTCAGAACTCATCAAAGCAGAAAATAAGAGGCTGCTCAGAGCTCAACACCAAAGGAGATTTCTATCACACCCTCCAAGGAAGTAGACTTCTTTGAAGCATTGTTCTTCCAACAGGAACAAACTGGTGCATTTGTGAGCCCTCTGTCATTACCAAGAACCCCTTAAGAACAGCACAGTTTTGAGCCTGTCAACATTTTCCCATGAAGGACAGAAGATGACAAAAAGTTTGAGACAAGAAAACCTTGAAAAAACTTGAGTATCCTCAGAGCTTTGGGGCTGGGGGAGAAGGAACAAGAGGATAATGGGAGTAGAACCCAATCCAATTACTCTACATTCATATACTTCAATTATCAATAAAAATAAATAAATACAATGTAACCATAAAACAAAAGATGAATAAAATAAAATGAAAAAAAGAATAAAACTTTTAATAACCAAAGCTGATAGGACATTAATTTATTTGAAGTGCTTAAGATAGATGAGTTTTATCATCCTATATCAGTTACTTTCTCATTATTGGGACAAAATATTCAGAAGCAAAATATTAAGAAAGGAAAGGGTTTATTTCAGCTTACAGTTTAGAGGGAAAGTTTCATCATGGTGGGAAGAACATGGTGAGAGCAGACAGCCAGGTCATATCTTCACACCAGCAATTAGGAAGTAGAGAGGCTGGACTGTAAATCCTCAAGGCCTGCCCCCAGCAAAGCACCACGTCCTAAGGGCTCAACAATCTTCCTAAACATTAACACCAACTAGGGGTTCAGTATTCAAACCCATGATTCTATGATGGACATTTTACATTCAAACTACCACTATCACCATACATGTGCACAGGAAGTATTAAGTAACACTGAAAACCAATAACAGTTAATCATACTGAACAACCCATCTCTTTTTTTGTTTGTTTTTTTTTATGCCAGAGCCTCTTTTTTATTGTCCATAATGAGTTACATTGTTTAGTGGGCCAACAATGAGTTGTTATCCCCAATTCCTCATTGCCCCCCCTCCCCATCCCCAGTCAGCTGGATATCCTCCTCCATGGGCCATCTGGATCAGTCTTTGTGGTAGGGGACCATGGATAGCCTAGTACTCATCCTGGTTCTCCTGGACCAAGTGTGTTGTTACTGAGGGGGGCCATGCCTCTGGATAGTCTCCCCCACCAGGCTCTTACAGTCTTTCCGCCCCCTCTTCCGCTCAGTTCCCTGAGTTGTGGTGGGTGAGTATTAAGGCTGCTTTAATGTTAAACACCCCATCTTCTTGTCTGGCCTTTAATCTCCCCACAATGCTCCTCCTGGTACTTGCCTCAGCAAATGGCAACTCCCATCTTACAACCGTTTCAGGCAAAGCTTTCAGGGTCATCCTGGGATCCTTTCTTCTACTCACTTTTCTTATGAATCTACTCATAAGACAGGTCAACTATATTTCCAGAGTATGTCCCTATCTCTGAGGTCACCATCTCAATTGCTACTTGTGGCTCCAAATCACCATCATCCCCATGTTTCTATGATTTCCTCCTGAAAGGTATTCTGCCATTACTTCTAATAACAGCAGGGCAATCGCAACATGGCAGCCATGGTGCTCTTTTAAATGTATGTGTCAGACCAGAACCCTGTCCTGCTCAAACACCTGTGATGATGGAAGAAAAAGTCAAGTCCTCAAATAAAGCTTCAAAGCTCTCCATACATGATAAGACTCTTCATGGATCCCCCATCATTATCTCCTACTTGATCAGCACCAGCTCTATACAATGGGCTTCTCAAACATTGTAAGCATGTCCTGCTCAGGGCCTTTGCACTTGCTCTGGCCTCTTCTCTCAGGCACACTGTTTCCCCAGAGGCCTGCATAGATGGCCCCTCACCTCTGATCTTCTCAGGTGTCAGCTTCTCAGTGAGACCCCCTCAGGCTTTATTGAAAATAACCCCTCTTCTAAAGCCTGGATCCCCTTTGCTGCACAACACTTGTTTTCGTCCAAAGCCTTGTATGTTTACTTTTTTCACTGTGTCTTTCACCCTAAGGAGGATATAAGCTAAGGGAAGTTATTTATGTATATATTATTTGCTGTTATGATCTTGGAATCTATGAAAATAATTTTCATTTATAGATATTTGTAAATGAGTGAATGAATGATCTAAAAAATTGAAGCATGTAAATTTTACTCATATCAAATATTTTATATACATTACTGGCTTTTCTCTTCACAACAAGAACGAAAAAAAAAACTTCCTATCTTTTCTGAAGTATATCCTTAGATGACCCTTTGTCATGCATTCCTATTTCAAAAATTCTGTGACCATAAATCAACATTAAGATATCTCCACATCAGTGTATTTCTCAAGCTAGAGCAAAACTTAAAATGCCAATTTAAGAGACTAGTGTGGATGAATTCTCAGTTCTAAGAATCCATAACAGAAAAAAATTTAAGCTTTAAAAATTTTATAACTATCTACCCACAATACTTTCAAGGTAATCAAATTCTATTCCTGTACACAGCTCAGAGAGAAGAGTTTGTAAAGAAAATTTAAAACATTAAGAAGTAACAGAAATTTTCACAATTCCACATCCAAATGTGACTTGCCTTCATTTTTTTTCTCTAAATTGTCACATTGAGATGAACATAAAAGATTTTTCCTGACAAAGATCGAGCTTGATTTTAGGCCCCATAAGAACGAGAAAGGTGGGACACAATTTTGCCACTCTAGCTCTTGGGGACAAGCACTGACCTTACATTCCATATACTTTGATCAGGATTCTATTCTGGGTTTTGACACAGCTGACTGAACTTTAACAAAGTCATATGACATCTCTGCACCGGTTCTCTCTCTCTTTCAACCAAAAAACAAGCTAGCTTGAACTGATTGTTCTCCAGGGCCATTTCCAACCTTGATAGTTTTAACTGTGTAAATCGAAAGGCTTCTGTTAAATTCCCATTTTGTTTATTGTATAAGACTTTCCTCAAACGTGTCTTCCATGCTTTGGGGGCACCTAGTTTTTAAAGTTATAGTTTGCTACAGTTTATAAATGCTATTTAACTTTTAGCTATCCTTGTTGACACAAAATTTTATTTGTTGGTAGTAGTGATTGATGCATTTTGATACTCCTTAGCACAGTCTTATTTTGAGTGCACTAGGGATTTTTGGCAAAGCATTCTTTAATTATTTCATCTATCTTACAGCCATCACTCTGATGGTTAACATCCTAACTGGCTTTACAGGTTGTGTGTGTGGGGGGGTACTTCTGTGTGGGCGTGTACATGCACATGGGCGTGGAAGTCATATGACCAATTCATGCATTCCTCAGCAATGGAGTCCAGCTTTTTTGGAACAGCTATGCTCATCACTGTGCCACCAATCCACCATCCACATTTTTTTGAGGCAGGGTCCCTTTTTGGCATGGAACTCACCAAGTAGGATAGATTAGCTAAAGAGCAAACCCAGGGGTCCAAATATGTCCACCTCCCTAGTGCTGGGATTCAAGCATGTGCCACCATGCCTACCATATTTTACATGGGTTCTGGGGACAAAACTTGGATCCTCATGCTTGCACCGCACTCACTTTACTGACTGGGCTATCTCCATAGTCTGAAATGTTTCAGAGTTTTAAGATTAGTGGACATTGGTGAAGCTGGTCAGTTCCTTGTGATTCATCTATAGCCACACCTAGCTGTGTGCTATGCTGCTCCTGGGACAAGTGGACCTTAGCAATCTCATGGATCTTGATTCCCTTCTTTTGATTTCTAACCCCCTTTCTTCTTATAAAATGATGCCTTACTGGCCCTTTCTTCTAATTGAATAATTCCTTACATGTGTGTTTTATTTCTATTGAACCAAGAGTTTCATATGCTGGGCAAATATGCCACTGTGGTACCATTGCCACAAGAGCTCCATAATTCCTAATCCCCTAGAGGAATATAGGTACCTGGTGTTGGGAAAAGACTTCAGAGAATTTACTAAAAACTTCACCTCTATTTACATCATCTCTTTAAGGTGTGGGGAAATGGCTCAGTGAAAACACTTGCTTGTAAAACCTGCCAGACTGGGTTCAATTCCATAGGCACAAAAAGTGGCATAAGCATCTGGTGTTCCATTTGCAGTGTTTTTGACACACACACACACACACACACACACACACACACACGCACACTCACTCATTCATGTGCAAATAAATAATTCTTTAAATTGTCTTTTTATTAATGACACCTAAGAAATTAAAGGAAAATAAGATAAAGTATCAGAAGCTATCCAGGCAAATAATATGTTCATGAAAACACTGAAGTACTTAATTTATAACCAATCATAGGGGAATCTGCCTAGTGCCACTCACTGAGCTGATCAAGTGTGCTTAGGATCCCAACTGCCTGGAGTGTGAGATGATAAACCTTACAGTAGGGTGACCCAGAGCAGCACTGCTCTGTGCCAGGAGGAGCTGTGGTTCTGAAGGCCACACGTCCCTGGTGACATTTTCACCCACAGATTGGTCAACAGAGTGAATATGGACTTCTGATTCAATTTGGGACAACTCTAAGAGGAAACTTCAACTATATAGTTTCCTTATTCTAAATCCTACTCCCCTCACTTCTCAGAGTTCAATAACATTGCATGCGTTGAACACAGAATCCCAGCTTCAATCCTCAACACCATCACCCAGCAAAACAAAGAAGAAAAAATATCTGTAGAAAACTTTCTGCATAAAAATTTTAACTTCAGGGTATGTGTATTGAGAGCCCATCCTATGGCAACAAGTGATATCAACCCAATAAGTCAAATGTCAGTACCGACAGCTATGTCCATGTTTGTATAATTTGGGAGTGGCAAATGGATTGAAATTTGAATGATAACTGAAGTCCACAGGTTGAATTGCCTGAGGTGTCATATTGGAAAGGATTCTGGGGTCAGTCAGCTCATACGGAAAGGGAACTATAGCCAATTTAGGATGTCTCCCAAAACAGGGAAAGAAATATTGAGAGCGTAAATTCTTAGGGTGGAATGCCCCATGGTCCCAGCATCATCTGTTGACTGTGACTCCCAGAATCTACCTTTTCTGTTAGTAGAGGTGATTTTATGTTGGGGAAACACTGCCTTTCTCCCATTCCGGAGATGGAAACATGGCCAGGGGCCTTATCAATCAGCTTAACTCATCCACTAGCTAGAGTGGGTTTTCAGACAGAATTATGTGAAGTAAGTCAGTCTGCCCAAAATAGATCATTTCACTGAATGTTTAGAACTTTTTCCTGTTTTCTCAGAGAATGTGAAAATGTGCAGTACAAGTATATAATCACACCTGGGGCATGAAGTACGTCTAGAGGAAGAAAGAGTTGAAAGATGAAGTGCAATACCATACCTCGAGCCAGGTTCTTGGATTTCTGCACTGTATGAGTGAGCAAGTCATTTATTTTTGGTTAAACCATTCTGATCTGTATTGTGGTTGCTGGCAAACCAAAAGTCTTGGCTCACATATTTAAATTCATATCGTAGTAACCCAGGGATCACTGGAACAAGGAAATCAGAAACCTAGACTTATATTAATTTTTTTTGACTCATACAATTAAAAATTGTGACCAGTATACTTTAATGTTTATTTATTTCTAATCTTCCATTATAGGATGCCCTCCTGCTGTATAATGTGTTAGCACATATTTAGTTCTCAAATTCATAGGGAAAATTTTCCCAAAATTTATTTCTAGAAATAAATTATTTTTTAATAATTTATAATTCTCATTTTGTTCCATCTAAGGAATTCTATTCCACCTTCCAATTCCATGGTATTTGGAAAATCATAACTAAATGCCTAACCAGCCATCATAATGTTAATGATGTCTGATTTACATCAAGTTTTAAACTGTTTCTAAATTCATTATAAAACAGCCAAACCACATGGATTGATTAGACCTGAACCTGTCCACATGAGAAATCCCGACATACTCTATTGGTATTTGTCTTGTAACAATACCTAATATTAAACACTTAGTGAAGACCAGAAACTATTTTAAGCATCTGCCATTTGTTAACTTGTTGAATCTCTACAGAATCTTTTGTGATAGATGCTATCATTTTATCAATTTTGTAGACAAGGTAACAGGTTCAGAGCTGTGAAGTAATTATCCCAGAGTCACATGGAGAGTAAAGAATATGCCCCATTTCAAATCCAAGTAAAGTAGTTAAATATCAGAACTAGGACATGGCACTCAAATGCACACAGAACTCATTATAACCTCTAGAGTCAAGTTCTCACTTTTTATGCAGATGTAGTTGTTTTCTTACATGTGAACATGGTGTAACCAGAAGGACCGAGATCTAGTGCCAGATGTGAGCTAATTGAAGCATCAGTACTTGCAAATATCAGAAGGAGGTTCACATTACCTCTCTCACCAATAATAATTTGGTATTGCTGTATTATGTGACAGGGAAAAAACTGTAAAGACTCCTATTAAAATAAATATGAGCTTCCTTGGAGTTGGGGAAAATGTTCAGTGGCTAAAGGTACTTGCTTACATAGTCTGCTGGCTTGGGTGCAATTCCTGAGGCACCCACATAAAGCCAGATGGGCATTCATTTGCAACATCAAGAGACTGTGACATGCCCATACACACCACACACACACACACACACACACACACACACACACACACACACACACACACTAAATAAATAAGTAAATAGACAAATAATAATTTTGAAAAAATTAACTTCCTACATATAAATATCAAGTTTGACAATCACTTAACTATATAGCTGTTTTCCTAGCAAAACTTTCAATAATAATTATCATATGTATCAGTTACTTCCTCATTGCTGTGAGCACATATATGACCAGAAGCAATTTAAGGAGGGAAAGTTTATTTGAGCCTGCAAGGCAGAGGGTAAACTACATCATGATAAAGCATAGCAGGACCAAGAAACCAGCATGGCATCCTAATAGGAAGCAGAGAAAAAAAAACAAGTGGAGCTGTACTATGTTACCTCAAGTCCCACCCTCAGCAACACACTTCCCTCAGCAAGGCTCCACCTTATGAATGTTTCACAACCTTCCAAACAACACTACCAGCTGGGAACTAAGTGTTCAAACACAGGAGCCTATGGGCCATTTTACATTCAAATCACCACATGATGTAAGAAAGGAAAAGGGAAGTTCCGAGCTGTGCAAAAATCCAAGACAATATATAATCACAATTTTTGTAAAGAAATTTTATATCTATATTGTAAAGGCTGTATCTGCATTTATGAATCTCAAAGTCTAAATCATCAGAAGTTACTCTAAGCAGAATTCATGAGAGGAAGGTTAATATTTACTGAGTGTGAAGATTGCTAGGTAATGGTCCACACAAGTTTTTCATTCTTTTGGATCCTTTATGAAAACGTATTCTCATTTCCAACTCAATGCTCCTGACAGCGATGTTGTATCTACTTTGAGAATCAGCTTAAATGTGCCTAATGTTCACATAGTGAAACTACCATTTATTTCTCATATTGGCAATAAACTATAAGAGGGTTTTGGGTGCTTGTAGTTTGAAAGACTTTAAATGGGATTTAGTTTATAGATAAGTGTGAGTGAGTGGCTAGGATCAATGAATGCTTCAAAATCTTCTCTGGACAATTATGGTATTTATTACATAATGAGCATGGGGAAAATATAATAGCCAACTTCTTACTTTGGCAGAAAGAGAATGTGATAGACTTAGTGTACCTTTCCTGAATTAAAGAACAAATTGCAATCCTCACTTTTAAAGTGTAAATGAGATGATCCTCTTAAAAAAGAGACCAGAGACTTCAGACCTTCCTTGCCTCTACCATGTGTGGATACAGCAACAAAGCAGCTATCTATGAATTAGAAAGTAGACTCTTATGAGGTACCAGAACTATTGATTCTTGAATCTAGGGTTTTCCAGACTCTAGAGCATTAAAGGTAATTTTTTTTGTTTATACCAGTCTCTAGTAGTTCCTTACAACATCCTGAGCATACTAACAGAGAAGATTAAGAAAAGTTACCTAGTACTTTTCAGAAGGCAGTGAGAGAGCCGTGGACAACCCAATTCCACCAACAAGCCATGGGATAATGGCTGACATCCTGGCAAGAGATGAACCACCCCTGGCCTCTCATGTAAGCCCCAAATGAAACCTATGAGAAAGTTGTGAGATAAACAAGAGACCTATCCCCACAGCAAATCAGATAACCCAAAAAAGGTCAACAGAGACAGACACCAATAATACCCAACACAACTGAAAGCAGAAATCCAGAGACACTTAAGATCTCAACAATAAAGTAGACTTAAAACTCACCCACCATAACTCAGGGAACTGAGAGGATGAATGGGTGGAAAGATTGTAAGAGCCATGATGGGGGAGAACATCCAGAGACATTACTCCCCTCAGCAACAACACGCAAATGGAGTAAAACAAACTGGTTACCTTTTGTGCAATTCATAACCCTCTACCCCATACTATCCAGTATGCCCACCAAAGAGGATCCCCAGTGGATTGGGGACAGGGAGAAGAGAAACGGTAGGGGGGTGAGGGGGAGTACCATCTATCACACAATTTGCTCATACAATACCTCCAATTATGGGTAATAAAGATATTTTTTTAAAAAGAAAAGTTACCTAATAGGGATATAAATTGGGACCGCCAATAAGGAAATCAGCACAGAACATCCTCTAAAATCTAAAACTGGAACCACCATATAACCCAGCTTCATCCCTCCTGCTTATCCGAAGAAGAGTCTCAGGGAGCAAACAGCAAGAAGATCTGCACACTCATGGTCGTTCTGGCACTATTCACAATGGTCAAGTCATGCAATCATCCTTCGTGTCCATCAAAAAGTGAAGAAAGAATCAATATTGTAAATGAAATATCATTCAGCCATAAGGAAGAATGAAATCATATCATTTTCAGGAAAATGGATTACATTGGCCATCATAAAGTAAGTCAATCTCAGAAACCAATCTTCTTGCTATGGCAAAAAAGGCAAGGAAGCTCTTGGGGTCTCTTTCCTAGGGGAAAACTCTCATTTATGTGGATCACCCTTGTGACCCAATGGTCTCTTAGTACTTCCTGCTAACATCAAATGGGGAAGGTGAGGATTCAGAATTGGGTGGGGCAGGAAGGATCATGAAAGTAGGAAAAAGAGTATTCAAAGGAAAAACAATCTGTGGATATGTGGGATAAAATTAGGGGAGTTGAATATGTTCAAAGTCTGTTTTATGTAGATATAGAAATGTCATAATAACACCAATTATTTTATACAATTACTACATGCTAATAAAAGTTACCTCAAATTCTTTTGACCTGCTTAGTTATTAGGCTTCTTTGTATTTCAAGATACATGTTTTATTTTTAGTCAATGTCCCAATGGATTTTTATACCATTTAGCGAACAAAGAGAGAACGAAGCAAACAATAACAGGACCCCAAAAGCTCATATAACATAAAGAAAAAAATGAAATAAGAAATGTGAAGGTTTAAAATATTTTATTTATTTGCCAACAGAGAGAGATAGCGAGAAGAGAGACAGAGAGAATGGGTATGCTGGAAACAAACTCCAGATGCATGTACTACTTTGTGCATCTGGCTGTAGGTGAGTACTAAAAAGTCAAGCCCAGGTATTAGGCTTTGCAGGCAAGCGTCTTAATGGCTGAGCCATCTCCCAGCCTTATGGAGGCTTAAATTGGCAAAGGGGGTGTGTGTGAAGAGATGAATCAGTGGTTAAAGGAGCTTACAAAGCCAGGGTTCAAATCCCCAGGAAATACATAAAGCCAGATGTGCAAGTGGTGCATGCATCTGGAGTTCATTTGCAGTGGCAGGAGGCCCTAGTACACCTTTTCTCTCTGTTCTGTGTGTTTCTCTCCTTTTTCTCTCTCTCCCTCCATGTCTCCCTCTCTCAAATAAATAAATAAATTAGACAAGAGCTATCAGTAGATATTTGTTTCATGATAAGGAGCTTGCCGCAAACATCAACAAAGGATATCTCCTTTATGAAATATCATGATAATGTTAGCTGGTTTCCACCACTCTCATTCTCCACTGCTCCTCCTACCATGGAGCTGAGTGTCTCAATAGATTAAGCCACTTAGATAATAAAATAATTTTACCTATTAGCAATTTCATTTACTTATACAATAAAGATATAGGTGGTGCCTATGACATTTTAACCTCTTTTCTGGTCACTAATGGATTATTTCGTTATAGATTGCAAAATAGTGAAAGTATATTATTTCCTCAATATTTATTAGGTATTTTAATGTAAGGAAGAATTTTACCATGTCAACACTCTAAGTACCCTGAGGTACAGTTCTTATATGAGAGGAAATAAATATGTGGCTCTACCCTCTTGTCAGTTTTCGGAATGAGATGAATTTTTGGTATCCTTTAAAGGGGTCCACTTGTGGGAGGGTATAGGGCTATCACCATGATGTGGATTTTAATATATCTGTTGAGTTTTGATCCATTTTGATTATTATTAAATTTGATGTTTAACTGGTCTCAAATTTGTTTTGAGATAGGTTCCTTGTTCTTTTGACATATTCCAGCAGTCTTCCATAGCTGCTCTATTTATTTGTATGAACAATATTTCAAATTTGAATTATATGTTGCCCTGTTCCAGAACTGAAATGAGTCACTTCTCTAACCTCCAGTGAACAATGGAATTCAGAGACCACTTCATATATGGAAAAATTTTTTTTTTAATTTAGATAATACTTTATTAGTTTCTATAATCAAGTGCATGTAGATAAGACCTTACATATTTAATACAGTGCATTAGCCCTCTACAAATGGGGAAAAATAAGTTTAATATTTCTAGACCAATATGGCTGTTAATTTCTGTACAATGCCAACACAACATGGTAAACAGGGATATTTTTCCAAAGTTGAGAGCACAGCTAAAGTTTTCAAAAATTCAAATTATATGTATATATATATATGTGTGTGTGTGTGCATTCATAATAATATTCACCAATAATAGTAGTAAGTTATGCATCAATAGTAGCAACAGCTTTTCCAGGTTCTTCAGTTGTCTGAACAAAATTGTAGTCATCCAGCATGCTCATTTAAAAAAAATGTAGAAAACAAAATCCCAGAAAACAGCCAAGTTCTGTTACTGTTATGGTACCTGGCACCATTTTTTTAAAGCTTCCCCATCATCTGGAAAGAAAACGTTCTAGAGGACCATGATTACACACAGCTCTGATAAAGCACAGTCACTACTATGCATCATCAAACAGGTACATTCTCAGAGGGGTTGGTACAGTACTGTTCTACATCTATGACACTAGAGGATGCAATGTCAAAGGCATTCTTTGAGACTTGAGTCTACTTTTCCAGCAGAGATCCAAAGGATGGTGCGGACACAACTCTGTAAAGAAATATACTCAGACAGGATTTCCTTTCGTTAGTGGCACAGCTCTAAATGCTCAAAATACTTAAGGGTAAGGTCAAGGAGGAAACCTACCAAACAAGACTGAGAAAGGATATCCTTAAATACTGGAGTTAAATCAAGGGAGTATTTGGGTAGGATATTGGAAGACAAGGCATCAAATTCCAGTGAGTTTGGGAAACGCTACAGCTCAGTGCTTTAGACTTCTCTTTCCTGATTCCATTCTCTCTTATGTGTTCTACTCCTTTCAGTTTTAAATATCTTGTTACAAACATGTAAAACCAACCCATTTTTCTTCCTCAACATGAGTAGCCAGTGAGTGGCCTGCTCAACGTCTCCATTTGAATGCCTATCAGATATCTTGAGTTCAGCAAATGCAAATACTTAATCCCAAACTTATTTTTCCCTGTCATTTCCCAGCTCAGTAAATGTTGTAAGCATTTGTTCAGTTCCCCAACTCAAGAATGTAAAAATTATTATGCTGTCACCCACCAAGTCTGTCAATAAAATCTCCACCCTTCTCCATTTCCAATATTCCCTACCCAAATTCTAGCCAAATCCACCTTCTACTGCACATAGTCTAACTGATTGTTTGTTTGTTTTTTTGGTGTGGTCTTTCTACCATCTATTGTCTATAAAACAGCCAACACAACATTTCTGACAAATAAAACAGATGATATCCTTAGTTACTTTCATCCAGATAAGTCCCATTATCCAAAGAATAGACACCAAACACAAGTGTTTCCAGTCTGGGAAAGATGATATAAACATATTCCATCCATTTTAATCCTCCCACAAAGCAAAGAACTGAAAGCCTCTGGACAAATTTCATTAAAAAGATTGAGAAAACAATGGTAGTAGGGGGCACACTGGTTAGAGAGCTCAGCCCTTGCATGGTATATTTGTGAATCTCTTGGGCTTTACTGTTCTTTGTGTTTTATGTAACCCAGTCAGAGATCTGAAGACTATAACTCAAAACACCAACAAGCACACATACAAGCATTACATGTGCATGTGCACACATGCATCCATGTGCACACATGCACACACATACACTCCCCACAATGACTTACTCTTTGTAGTCACAAGACAGAGAAAAGGGAAGCTCAGCAGAACATTTTGACCATCCCTGCTCTAACTTGCCAGGTGAATACATGGGGAAAGCCACACAGTCATCTGCTCACCTCTTCTCATCTAATGCTGTAACATGGGAATTTTTGTGATGCTTTGTCTTCTTGTTCTGCCATATGTTGACACAAAACACACAGCTTTCATCTTAAAGCAGATAAAAAATAATTTATTCTAGAGGTAAAGATGAGTGAACATGGGTCAGAAACACAGATTTAGGTTGCTCCATATTCCATTTTCCAACATACTAACAATTTCATGAGGGTTTTAAGGGTACAGAACAAAATAAAGTCATAAAATAAGGCATTTCTGTACTTGTCAAATACATTGGTGAAAACATCAGGTGGGAAGGTAACAGCAAAGTGGGAAAATCTCTTATATAGACTTCAGATGATATTCTGATGACATTCTTAGACTTTGGATTTGTGAAAGCCAGTAGTCTGTAAGTAAATGCTAAAAAGTTTTTACCTGATTATCCAATATACAATAGTCACAAGGATGTTAGTTCAGGCACAGAGGTGAGTAAATCTATTAAGGAGGAGTTTTGCTCTGATCTTGCAACATTCCATCTCTCTGTGATCACTGGAATTCAATCAAACCATTCAGCATGGTTACAAATAGATGCAGCTCTGTGCTTTTTTGGAACTTTAGTTCACACCTAAATAAGACATTGTTCATTCAACCTGGAGTCCACAAAGCAGAATGACTGAAAATTGAAAAGCTTTGGAATGCTTCCCAGGATTATCATGGTCTTTGTGAGTCACAAATTGGACCAAACCAGAACCACCCTATAAAAGCTTAGAAAACTAGACTGACATTTAAACTGCTAAAGTAAGCTAGAATGTGAATTCTTAACAAATTTCTGAATCCTTTCCAGCATAGATGGTATTTATGAGTTTATGAGCAGAAAAGTCAAATAGAAATCAGACTCTCATATCTAGTACTTTTTTTCTAGTACTCTTAAGATGAAGGATATAATGTAACATTACTCTTACTCATTTTGGTGAAATCTATGAATGTCTCAACAAGGTATGAAAACACACCTTCACTTAGAATAAGCAGATAATAGGATAACCTGTCAAAGAGTTTGAAGTTATAAAACATTTCAATGAAATGATACATTCTCTCGAAACAAATGAAGACATGTAAAGTTTCTGCAAAGGAACATAAAATATCAGGAAGAATTAAATAGACATTTTAGACCTGAACACTAACAAATGAAATTTTAAAAATAAACTAATGGACTCAATAACAGATGAGATGACAGAGGTAAAAGTGAGTGTATTTCAGGGGTTTCAAGTAGAAAGTCACATAGGCATGAAGATACAATGAAATCTATTACTTTGTATGCTGATCTAATAAACTAATGAAAAGGGGCAGTGAGAGGGAAAGAAGAGGTCTAAAAGGAAGAGGCAGAGAGGAACAAGAGGGTCATAAAATATATATATGACCTAAAAATTTAAAAAAAAAAAACTATCTGCAGAAGGAAAGGGACCAGTGAGAGGGAAGAGAGGAATTAGGGAGGATGAGACAACTGTAAGAACAACTTATGCAATGATGTGTGTATATATGTTCATATATGTATATATGTATATATGTATGTGTATATAGTTATTGTTATAGTATGAAACTGTCACAATAAAACCTGTTATCTTATATGCAATAGAAAAACATTAATGCTAGAAAGAGCTATACAGCATGCAGTCTTTTCAAGGAGAGAAATCAACAGTCTGTACCAGCAGCGGACCCTAAAAGCCTTACAGCAGGCCCTGGAGTCCAATTGTGCCAACTGGTACAATGGTGGCATGTCTGTAATTGGAGAAATCATTTCATGGCCTCACTGTGGCTGACATTTCCTACACAAGACCAGCATAATAGAAGGAAAAAACTTAGGACATCAACATAGATGGGAGTCTAATTGGAATTAAGAAAGGGTTCAGTGGAGGGGATGCTTTGGAGGCAGCAATGGGGGTCATGGGAGGGGATTATAATCATGGTAATTGTCTATATTTAGAAATTTTTTCAATAAAATGTTTTAAAAAATTAAAAATGTTTTCTCTGGAAAAAAAGAGTCACTGCATTTGAAGATGTATCAATATAAATTGTGCAATAAAAATGCTACAGAGAAAATAGACTGGAAAAAAAGGAAGCCTCAGAGACCTATAGAACAATAATAAAATTGTAGCATTTGAATCATTTAAGTTTCAGAAGCAGAGAAGAAAGAGTGCAGACATAGATTGATTGATGAATGGATTGATTGATGAAAGATACATAGATAGATCTATATCTATTTACATTTCCCAAAATTGACTGAGCATAAATCTACACATACAGAAGCTAGAAAAGGCCTTACCACAATAAATTTAAGGAAATCCAGTACCATACACACAATAGTCAAATTGTTGAAAAGTAAAAAGTAAGATATCCTAACAGCAATTTAAAAAAATGATGTGCTACCTAAAATAGAAAAACTATTACAGCTCTGATTTACTTCTCATAAAAAATATGGGGTCAAAATAAAGTGAATCAGCGTTTTTTTATAGGAGAAAATAGTCATCAATCTAGAAGTATGTATCCAGTCAGGTTTTTTTTTTTTCAGAAGCTGGGTGTGGTGACACACACCTTTAATCACAGCACTTGGGAGGCAGAAGTAGGAGGATCGACAAGAGTTCAAGACCACCCTGAGACTACATAATGAATTCCAGCTCAGCCTGGGCTAGAGCAAAACCCTACCTAGAAAAAAAAAGGAAAAAAAATTTTCAGAAAGAAAGTTGTAAGGCCAGGGTAAAAAGGAAGGAAGGTAAAAAAGAAGGAAGGAAGAGAGGAAGGGAGGAGAAGACATTATCAGAAGAATTAACCTAACAATTGTACACTAGCACTTAAATTCAACCTTTATCAAGCCCTCTGAGCATGGGAGGCAGAATGTATCCAGGCCTTATGCCTGTAACACAGTGCCAATAAAGTTCTCAATAGTCTTTCCTTCCTCTTTGAAAGTTTATAATCCAAGCCTCCAAATACAATTCTCTGTACTTAGAATTTTCAAACTGTCATCAGAATAGTCAGAAAAATTTGGCTTACCGCTTTAAAAGATATCTTCAGTTGCTCATACTGTCCAGCAAACAAGTTCCAAAAACCAAATTCTACATGATCAGATTCATCTCAGCAACTCTACCCCCACTCCTCAGTACAAAAACTGTCATAGTTAACTATACGTTCAGCTGAGATGAACCTCCAAATCAGGCACAGTTTATGGGAGGAAGAAGAAATTTATTTGAAGCCTAAAGATCCAGGGGAAGTTCCCTAATGTCACATGTCCAAGCAGAGAGAGAAACCCATCACCACCAGATGCACTCAATCAGAATGAACAGCAGCAGATCCAAGCAAACTCATGCACTCTGCATACTTTAGGCTGGAATTCCAGATCTGTCCCCAGTAACACTTTATGGCTGGACCCTAGGATACACCCACAGTGACACCTCTTTCAAGTTACCAGCTTTAATAAATCTACCAAATCTTTTGGGGGACATCTATTCAAACTACCACAGCATATTTGCACATTTTACTCACAAGGAAAGTCTTGCTCATTTTCTGCCCAGCTAGATTTCTGCCTTTACTCATGTCTTTGTGTAAGTTTCGCCTACTCATCTGGGGTGAAATTTCTCTGAGCATTTCACCTAAAGCAGCACTTTCCATCATTCTACTTTTTAAGTTGTTTTCAGTTTTATTTATAGCATTTATTACTTGATATCATACACTTATTCCTTTTGTTATATCTTTACTAGAATGGAATAATATTTTTAAGTCAATATTTCTCTAGTAATTTGACTATTGTGTGTATTGGCCTGGATTTCCTTAAGTTTATTGTGTTTTAGCCTTTTCTAGCTTCTCTGTGTGTAGATTTATGCCTGGTCAATTTTGGGAAATGTAAATAGATATAGATTTATATATCCACCCATCAATGAATTCAGCATTCAATGAATGAAAAGCCTGAAATTTTCTCTCTGGATCCCTTTTTATATATCTTAGATTCAATTATTATTGCTATTTTACATTCTTTGTTTTAAGTCAATATAACTCTGGGATATAGCAGATATCAAACTTTATACCTCTGGAGATTCTTCAGAACTTTCTTTTTGATTAAAAAACTGACAGAACTACTGGCTATTTCTATTGCCATTAGGTGATGACATGGTATTAAATAATTATGTAAAGGAATAAGTTAATATTTAATAATAAGATGCAAATTAGAAGATATCCCTGCTTACTGGGGGAAAGAATGATAAAAGATGAGAACAATTAAAAATTTTGCAATGGAAAGGAGCAGAGAATTTAACCTTAGAAAAGTTCAGAGTAGATGAAATTGAGTGGTCAAATGGCATAAACTCATTTACATGAGGACTAAATATGGTCATGCACTGATACACTTGAATTTTTTTTCAGAATATATCTTAAGTATTCTCACCACAGAAAGTAATTGTGCTAGGTGATAAATATATTTTGTGGCATTGTTTCATATTTGGATGTAACCACTATGTGTTAATTATGCTTTAATAAGACAAAACTGTTAAAAATAATGAAAATATGTGATCTAAAGAATGGAAATTGAGACTAGAAAACAACCTCAAATGTAAGGAAAATAAGTACTTCCATGGAAGTAAACAGGAATATTTGAAATAGAAAAAAAGAATCAAATTTGAAGTAGCAGCAAGAGAGATATCTCAGCCGTTAAAAGTGCAAAGCCTCACAGCCGAGGTTTGATTCCCCTGAGCCCTGGTAAAGCTAGATGTACAGCATGGCACATACAACTGGAGCTCATTGGCAGGGACAGCAGAAAGTCTTGATATGCCCCCCTCTCTCTTTCTTTCTCTCTCTTTCTCAAATTTATAAATAAATAATTTATTTAAAGGTCATTGGTAGACAAAATGTTTCCTAAATTTTTTTGAAGTTTTTATATGGAGATATGATGGATTTGTAACACTCACCAGAGATTAATTAAAATATGAGATCTAAAGAAATCTTTGAATTTTTTTTAAAATCCTGATGAAAAAATCCTACTGGCCTTTAAAAAAGACAAATATTACTGTAAAGGAAACAGTTTAAACTCAGAATTTTTATTGTCTAAGTATTATATTTTTGTTCTTTGTCAGGAGCTAGTGTAAAATTTGTATAATTTTGAGACAAAACATCTGTGATTCATGAATTTTGTACTCAATTGTATTATCTTTCATGTGTGAAACAGGAAGTTTCTCATACATGAAAATGCCCATTTTCTCTAATTTTTTTACTTGAATTCAATCCCTAGCTGACTAAAAGTTGTATGAAAACAACAATCTGAAGATCTATATCAAATATTTATATGTGATGTGTTTAGTTGTAAAATCAGCTGCCATTCTTCTTTCTGGCCATCAAGAATTCTGATGTGTATGAATCTAGACTCTGGGCAGTCACAGTGATGACTTGTTAGGTTGAGCCAATTGTGGTGTGTATTCCTGTTTGTCACATTCCCTCTCCAATCTAGAGAATGAGGTATAAGGAAATATATACACTGGAAACTTCTATGAAATATTTGCCTTATGGATTAGAAACAAACAGGTTAACTTCTCTGCTTCTGGAGGCACTGGCGGATGGCAGGATGGTCAGCCATATTAAACCATATTAAAACTAAGACTCAGATTACATCCAAGGAGAGAGTAAGCCCAAAATTAAGGCCACAGGCAAAAGGTTGGGAAGCAGAGAGAAGACAGACTTGTCTTCATGTCACCTCATCAATGAATGAAACAGCCTGAAATTTTCTCTCTGGAACCTTTTCTATATATCTTAAATTCAATTATTATTGCTATTTTACATGATTTATCAGATAATTATTTGTTAGAAGTTAAAAATAATGAGTAAATTCTTTTTAGGTTAGTGTTATTGCTCCTTACAAAGGAAATTGTCCTCACATGATACAAGATTTAAGGCTTTAGTTTTCCTATAAGGGATCGCCCTGGAGAAAATTAATTGATATATGTAGAACATTTTTTATAAAGTGATTGTTAGAATATTATTACATAATTATTTTCAATTATGGAAAAACATGTAAATACAGGAAATAGCCAAATAAATTTGTTTATAAATTATCTTTACATAAATATAAAAATGTTAAATAAAATTTAAATATGCAAAATTTTAAAATCCATTTAATGTCTGGTAGAAACTATACCCAAATATTGCATTTGCATATGAGTAAAGGGATTATATTTTATCTCATTTTTATACTTTCCTGCATTAACTTAATTATAACTGACAGTTATAATTTTATAAAAGTATAGCAGATTATAATTGTGAAGAATATATGTAAAAATAAGAAATGTTTCAGTAACATTAATAAGTGTTAAAATATAATAATTTTTACTAACAATGCTTTGCAAATATTTATATATAAATAATGTGATTTATTCATGAAAATATATCTTTAGTGTTAAGGTGATAAGATTATGTGCTTATATGTTTGATAATGATCTCCCAATGAACACTATTAAAACAAAAATCCTAATATGCATCATCCACAATAGTGATCACTTTCATATTTCAGCAGTATGCTCTTTGTTACCACTGTTAGAATATATACACTAATCACTGAAGAAGATGAGAGAAAAGGTTTCTAGCTGTCAAGACTATAAATGAAAGGTAAAAGGAATAGTGTATACAAATGCTGCACTTGTGAAAGTTACACAACCAATTATACATGTACACTGGGACTGAAAAATTAAATGAACGGCTGGTAAATCAGATGAACTAGGTTTTTCACTTTGGAGGAGATTACAGAGAAGCATAGGAAGAAAGCTAGATTGCTCTGTTTCTGTGTGGATTAAAACTGGAGAAATAGATCTGGAAATGGTGGTGCATGTTTTTAATCCTAGCACTTGGCAGGAAGAGGAAGGAGGACTGCCGTGAGTTTGAGGCCACCCTGAGACCACATAGTGAATTTCAGGTCAGTCTGGGCTAGGTTGAGATCCTACCTCAAAAAAAAAAAAAAAAAAACACTGAAGAAATAGTGTGAATTTCTCCTTGGCTGACTACAGACAAAGTTTATAACATAAATATTGACAGATATATGTATACCCAAAGTTTATAGCCACATTAATATTTTCTTGGTCTTCAGCAATGGAGGACTAGAAGCAATGACATCACAATAGTAATGAGCACAGCTAGTGACCAAAATTTGGTCTCTAATACCATCTTCTAATAAAAGGAATCAAACTCTTTGAAGGAAAGGCTATAACTAGAACTGAGGCAGAAAATCAGATAAGGCTAGAGCATCTTGTGGTGTCTAAAAGTAAGAAACCTGGAGGAAGCTTCCAACTGACCCCACATTGACTGTACTGGGCACCTATCTTAGAGGCTCCCTCTTCAATACAGTGATATGTGCTCAACCATGTTTATAGCTACTCAATTCACAATAGCTAAGAACTGGAATCAACCCAAGTGCATATCACTGGATATAGATATCAAAGATTCAGTACATAAACATAACAAAATTTTACTCAGCGGTAAGGACAAAAAGACATAATGAAATTTAAAGGAAAGTGGATGGACTTGGAGCAGATCATATTCAGTGAACTCACACAAGGACAGAAAGACAAACACCACATATTCTCCCTCATCTGTAGTTCATTAGTAGGTTCAGCTCAAATAGCAAGCAAACTTTGACATGCAATCTCGAGAAACAGATTATAAGGGTATAATGGGTTGAGAGAGAGAATGGGAGGTGGGAAGATATGCATGAAGTTATATCAAAAAAGAATTGGTACCATAGAATCCTTAGTCTTGGACAGAGGGCTTGGAAGGAAGCCACTTCCCAGTGTTAGCGTCTATACTGCTGGAATGAGCTATATGGGCAGCCAGGGGAGAGTGCCCAGAAATGTTGGGAGAAAGCAGGGGACACTGCTATATGACAGTGACCATCATGAGATGATATACACACCTGTTCAATAGTAGCACTCAACCTAGGTGAGTAATCAAGGGTTCCCTGATTGGGAGATCCATTCAGTGGCAAGGAACTCTTAACTAGAACTGGAATCCAAGCCAAATTGCTATGGAGACCAAGAATCTGGACTCCGTGGCTAAGCTTCCACTAATCAGGGGCCTAAAGAGAGGCTACAGTCACTACAATGGTGCCAAACTAACAATACTTGTTCCATTTAACCTATTCTGATCTCACTATAAATTGGAGAATCTGTTCTTATTTTTCAGAAGGCAGTGTGAACTCTGGAAAACCCAACTCTACCAACAAGACCAAAATGATATCTGACTCCCTAGCAAGAGATTAACCACTCATAAGCACATCAGCTAGGGCCCAGGTGAAACCACAGAGGAAGTAGCCAGAGGAGCAAGAGTGCTTTCAAGAGTGAGCCAGACAACCTGCCCCAAGGTAATGGAGACAGCATAGGGTACTGGAGACAGACACCAACAACATTCAAATGTTTCAAAGCAGAAATCCAGAAAAGGCTAAGAGCTCAACACTAAAGCAGATGGAAAACTCATCCACCATGACTCAGGGAACTTTGAGGAAGAGGGGGAGGAAAGATTGTAAAAGCCATGGTGGGGAGAATAACCAGAGGCATTGGCCCCCCACCCAATAACTAACTGTCTGCTGCTCTACAATTTATAGCTCTCAATGGAGCACACCAGCAATCCCACTGAGGAAGGCCCTCAGTGGAAAGGGGGCATGGAGGAGGGAACCAGTGGGACCAAACATGACGTGTACATACAAAGCTTCTATGTATTAAAAAAATATTTTTTAAAAAAAGGAACACAAAGAACATATTGTCAAAGTCAAAGAGTCTCAATGGCAAAAGCTGGAACAATCTGAGCCACAACACTAAGTATGATTTTATTTATTCATTTTTCAAGCAGAGAGAGAGAGAGAGAGAGAGAGAGAGAGAGAGAGAGAGAGAATGCACCAGGGCCACTCAGGTCCTTAGGCACTGGAGGCAAGTGCCTCAACCGCTGAGCCAATCCTCCAGCCCCTAAGTATAATTTTTAAAAATATGATTACAGTGCCTCCACTTAATAAAGTACTGTTGAGATATTTATACCATTTAGTCAATGATTTATACATAACTTATTCAATTACAGCACACATAAGTATTTTAAGTATACAGTTTTAATATTTAAACAATATTGAACAAATGAAAAACACAAGCAAATCCCTCTTCTATGAAAAACACAAGTAAATCCCTTTTCTGTAAACTTCACAAATAATTTATGTAGATTTTCCACCTTCAAAGATGTAGAGTATAATTCCTCTTGTCTTAAGTGTAGGGGCCCACTGTGAACATCTTGCACATGGCACACTATTGAAATGTGGGAAAAGCTTTCGTTTGCAGTGAAGAAATGTGACAAACAGTACCCCAGGCAGGTGAGCAAGGTTAAAATCAACAACAGGTATTTGACATCATGTATCATTGATATGTCCTATAAGAAGGGCATTTTGACTTTGATCTTCCATCTCAAAACTCATCAGAGTCTAAAGATAAGGAAAAATGTCAGAGCACACCTAATTCAGGGATTTGCTACAAGAAACCTAATAAAGTACTTTTTAAAAACTACTAAGGTCTTTCAAAATTAATATATATATATAAATAATTGTCACAACACATGAGATCATAAAGAAACGTAGTGATGAATAGTAAAGCATAATCCTTATTGACATCCTAGAATAGATAAATGATGTGACATAAACAGGAACTCGAACATGATAATGGACTTTAGTGAATAATAATGTATCAATAGTGGTTTATTAATATTGACTAAAATACCACATTGATATGTTACCCTAAAAAATAAGGAAGGGGCACATGGAAACTCTGTATTAGCCTTAAAATTCTCTATTCTAAAATCTAAATTTTGTTTTTATTTTAAGAGATTAGTAGTTTCAGCCAAAAGATCTGCTGCTGAGCTCCACAGGAAGGTGTAGCTGGAAAAGTGTTAACCACAGAGCCAGCACCAAAGTTTCCTGTCATGAACCCCTTGGAATGAAAGACACTCAGCTCTTGCTCCTGGCTGTGTCTCCAAGAAGCCACATGGCTTTAGGACCTGTCTGGAAATGGTCAATTTTGTAAAAAGAACTTGAGTCAATTATTATTAAGCTCCAGCCCTAAAATTCTAGCATATTCTTCAAAGCTGAATCCAAACTCAACCTGAACCATTACCTATTTGCTTTTCTTGATAAGTATTTTGATGTTTACTGATCCCAATTTTGTCATCTTTCCAAATAAATCATCTTTAAAGGCATTGTTAGCACTAAAAAATTCTCAGTTACCGTGTTTTACTACTGTCCTTTCAAGTTCATTTCATCAACTAGCGTGATTTAAACTACCAGTTATTTTAGACCATAATTTAGCTGAAAGTTTTGTGAGGCCAAATAACCAGTTGATTTTGCTCACCCAAGTCCCTGAGGCCTATGACACTGTATATACTCACTAATGGGCACTGAATTAGTATTGTGTAACAAACAACAAATATTTATTTTCAAAATCATGCTTGACTGAGGAAGAACCGGAAAACTCAGTTTTCCAACAATACCCAAAGAGTGGAGCATCTTCCCACCAAAGCAGATTCCTTAAAATAGTAAAAACTATCATTCTGCTGAAAAATCAAGATCACTCTAAAAGTTAGCTCTTTACAGTTATCATTTGCCACTTTTTTAAAAACTGGGTAAGACAATTTCATCAATTTATAGATGTGTAGTGGCTCCAAGTTCACATTCTGAGTATAAATATGACCCAACCACTGTCTTACAAAAGTAGAAAAATTAAGAGAGAAGACAGAAAGAAGATTAATACTACCTGCAAAGTTCCAACTCTAAACATAAAGACTAAAAAAACTTTACTAAGGGTCAATAAAATTATAAAATCATATTTTTCTATAGAGAAAAATATAGATTTTCATAAAGATAATTAGTTGTATTACAGAAATGATTTGAGGATAAACCAGACTGATGAGGGATTTGATACATGAAGTTTGTGGTAGTGGAGGGGGGAAAAGTAAATTATAGAGAAGAGGGAGGAGAAAAATCTCTTATGATTTACTACAAATATTTTGTTGCATCTATTTCAAATTTTGGCTTGTAGAATGTTCTTAAAGTGTAAGCTTTGATCTGACCTCTTGAACTAGACTGGCAAGGAGTAATCAAGAAAAATGAAGATTTCTGAACTCCTCTCCTCACTTAAAATCACAGAGCACAAGAACCAGCCATCCTAATTTTTAACATGCACCCCAGGTTATTCTCACCCACTGTTCTGGAGATCTGATGCTCTAAAGAGTTGTGGCAATCTCTAGAAAAAAAACACATGCTTGCTTATATCAGACACAGATCTATCTCAGGTGATCAAAACAGAAGTCAGCATGCTCAAAAATATAAATAGTAATTATGTGATCATTTAAAAATGACAGCTAATTTGTCAGAAATAAAGGAGGGCATTTTATTTCTACCTGACAATAGAACTAAAACCTTTTAATATAGAGAAATATTATTTTTCAAAATCTGATATACAAGCCTTAAAACATTGAGTTCTAGTTTCAGGACATGGAAATTAGATGACAACGTTGAATTGAATTTATCCATTCTTTCATTGTGACTAAACAAATATTATGACTTGTATGAGTCAATAATATGAGTGATTTAATGATTTAAGGGTGTAGAGTCAGCATGAGAAAAAGTGTGATGAGGTTGGTGTGTGTGTCATTGAGCATCACACTCATGGGAAGACAAACTGCAGAACAAGTTCATTTGCTCCTAGACATAACTTCACCTTTTTATCATTTAGCAGGGAAAAAATATCATCATAAACATATTTTGTACATGCCATTTCACTCTCCAATCCTGATATCACTGAGTCTATTTATAGTTGAAGGAATCTAACTTCGCTTTTTGTTCTGAAGATTTTGGTTTTGTTTTGCTTTGTTATTAAGTTTGAAATCGTCATGTAGATTCTATGAGCAGGTTGGGATGAATACATTGGTTTTATCAGTGAAATGAGAGGAAATCATAAACCATACTATTCATACAATCATGTATCTGGACAGTTATCAGAGTGTTCATAATCTTCATTCCTGTGCTTTCTTATTTCACAGAAGTTATCACTCAAGGTCCTGAAATCCTTAAGGAGTTTCTCAGTGAACAGTATGTCTCAATCTGAAAGTCCAACTACCCTGGAAGCAAATATCAAAGAATGCTTCCTCTGGTTGGAAAATAAAAGACATGGTCAATATCAAGTTTATTTTAATATAGTTTTAATTGATGGTTCATTCAACTGTAAAACTTATTAGCAGTGCAGTAATTACAACAGTACAGAGAAGGTGTAGCTACTATCCTCCTATAATTGGAGACAAAAGTCAGAAGTAGAAGCTCCTTGAAATGTGGTCATCAGTCCTCTTTAGTGAACTCCACAATAACTAACAGAAATGTGCACACAGAACTCAAAAACTCCTGATTCTACAGCATAAGTTCATTTAAGAAATTCTTAAGATTTTTAAATTTCCTTTAAAATATTTCAAGAGCCTTTAACTAAGTTCTTTAAATAGCCAGCCCTTCAATTAAAAAAAAAAAACACTTGTAGCATTCTTAGATATAAATTTGACAACAAAGAGTTATTTTTGCATAGGGCATTTGCTTATAAAAGAAGCATGGTACAAGTGTGCAGAGGGTTCTTCAGAGAAATCAGACCAGAGATCTCCTATGAGAAATTTTTCAAAGTTCTGTGGAGTTTTGAAGATTTCCACACTCTTCTATACATAAACTGAAGGCCTTGGAAAGCAAGAGGAGTCCCATTTCAAAATCAAAAGTTGAGGATCTGAAAGGGGCCATTGGAGAGCTCCTAGTCAGGCTCTAAAAGCCCAACAACTAGAGTCTTGGACCCTCAGTGCAGGAGATGGCTGGAACTGAACAAGAAGAAAATGCAAATTCAAGTTGCCTCTCCACTGTTTGGCTCTATCAGGGCCCTCATTGTGTGGGGTGGTGCCCATCCACATTAGTGAAGGCAAATTTTCTTCATTCAGACTATTGTTTCAACTGCTATTCTCTTTGAGAAACATCATGACAGACATGTCCATAAATATTATGCTAGCTATCTGACCATCATTGTTCCAGGCAAGTTGCCACGTAAAAGTAACCTCAAAAGAAAGTGACCATATTTCAAAGCTGAAATTTGATGGGAGTCCATTGTGTTTGAAACAAAAGTGTGTAAGTTAGATTCAATTTAACGTTTTAATTGATTTAAATAAATTAAAAGGAAGCTGGGATTCCTGACTGAAGAAAAGATTTTTCACCAAGTTCTTGGAGGCAAAAAGTCAATGTTGGAACATTTCTAGATAAAGTCCTAAGTAATCAAGGCTCCCTTACTGATACCTCTTGAATTGGGTAGCTAGACCATAAAAAAAAAACCCCAAGATTGGTAAACATTCCTAAGTAGGTGCAAACAGCATGCAAATAATACAGACTATAGGGAGCAAGCCTCAGTGATCAAGCCTACTTGATCTTACATAAATATGTCTAGATAACTGTACAGAAGGAATCTGAACATGTGATCAAGCAGTTTGAGGTACTGGAAGACAGGTAGTGAAATAAGACTTTAGGATTTCCAAATTTGCTAATACAATTGGGGTTTTAATTTCAGTTTCCTAAAAATTTTCATTTGTGTTAAGATCCTATAATTTTTCATTCTTAATTTTTCAAGTATACTATGTGCAAGAAAGACACCTGAACTGGAATTACAACCCCTTTTTAGGGCAATTTTGCTGGGCTTCTCCATTTTCAAACCCATGTTCCTTTTCTCCCAAAATTACACTTTGTCATGCTTATCTTTCATAATTGGCTCACATTAACGTTAGATTTGCAAAGAAGTTATTCATTGCAATATTGCTTATGCCATCGAAGAACTAGAAGCATTCCTGTAGATCAATAGCTTATTAACTATATGTGTACTATAACTACCTGCTATCTATATAGAAATTGATTATTTTCATTAATTCATTCTTGACTTTTGTCTGGATAGAAAATATTTAGCAATCCAGATAATGTTTAAAGCATGAAAATAATTAACTATTATAAATCTATTTTATAGAATCCCATGCTACTTTAAGATCATGAATAAAACCACCAGCACTTGATGAGAAAATATAATAATAATAGGCTGTGAAGCAAAAGACAGAGCATGTGGAGTATGATCTGCTTATATAAACAGAAATTCATATAAGCCATATGTGCAGGGAATGGAGAGAGGTGCCTGTAGAAAAGTATCTGCAAGATAAACAACAAACTGGTGTCTGCACCTTGGGTGAAGGTTGGAGAATGAAGGAGCAGTATACAAAGAAAGATTTTGACTTTTTATTCTATAAGCATTTCCTGTTAATAAGTTTGTATTACTTTTCAAATATCTGTTTTGGTGGCTGAAGAGATGGCTCAGCAGTCAAGGTGCTTGCCTGCAAAGCCTACTGGCTTGGGTTTGATTCCCTAGTGCACAAAGCCAGATGCACAACGCGACAAATGCATCTGGAGTTCCTTCTCTCTCTGCAAATAAATAATTTTTTTTACAAATTTTGTTTAGTAGTAATAGGAAAGAAGGGAAGCAAGGGGCCCTAATAATGTGTCACCATGCACTTGTCCTAAAACAAATTATTTTTGAAATTCTGAGGAAACTGTAGTCATTTCAATCAGATTTAGGAAGAAATCTATAAACTATTGCAAGTTGACAGGATATTTGAATATGTGGATTAATCCTTCTGCATTTCTACTTTGTTTTGTTATGATTATAGCATTTGTTATAAAGTAGATTATGAAAATTATATACATCAAATGTGTAATTATTAATAAAAATTAATAAATCAATCCTTGATAAGCTTCCCTTAGGTAAAATTTACCTTACTCAAATGTAAACATGATTTCAATCAAGCATGGAGCACTGGAGAATTTTGACTTTTCATATATCTTATAGGAAATAGTTTTAATCTGCATTTATTTACCTATAAGAAATCTCTTTGTAGCAGGATCATGTACGATCATGTCTGATTCATATGTCTACCTCCACCTAGCTCAAAATCTGATATGTAAAAATGCTCAGCCCTTCAATAAATTATTTCTTCCCTGTTGTAATAAGTAGAATTTATATTGTCTTTCCACATGGATCTTTATAAAGGATACTTTAATCTCAAATCCAACAGTAGCCCATAAATTAACACTGATCTTAACCTAAAAGCTTTATATTCTGAACCCCAAAGTTACATTTTTATATTACAAATTTATTCAATGTAGAGTAAAGGATCTGTTACAGAATGACTCTACTTCCTTGTGTTCTGTTTCTGGGCAGACTTGCTGTCTTCCTGTCCTCTACACATCCCTAGCCCATTGGTCCTAAAGGTCATTTCACGTCACTTCCCTTGCCCCTATATCTCTGCATATTTGCACCTGCATGTCATCCAGGCTTGAACATAGATGTCATTTCCCCTGTAGTATTATCAACCAAGTTCAAGTAACGCTGGATAGTCACAGCTCAGTGTTGCCCTTCTCATTCCTCCTTTTACGTCATCCTGCTTTCCTATCTGCAAAACATTTTTCAATTCCCGGAACTCATCTTTGTTTATTTGGCTCTAGTTGACTTTATCCCCTCCTCCTTGATTAGACAAAGGTCTATAATGACAAGGCTCAGGGAACATTGAAGAAAAGGGGGTGAAAGATTGGAAGAGTCATAAGGTAGGGAGGCATATCCTGAGGCAATGTCCCCTCCACAGGGACTGAGTGGTGCATTCATGACTCCCCACTCTATAGCCAAAACCCCACTGAGGAGGCCCCTCAGTGGAATGGAAGCAGGGAAGAAAGACTGTATGAGAATATAATACTGTGCAACATGTTCATACAATAAAGCTCTCAAAAAAAAAAAACTTTGAGGATGCAAACACAATACAGGTGCCCAGTTATCCCCTGACCTTAGGCAAAACCAGGTGAGGGAGCTGTGCCTTGGCTCCCCACCAGGCCTTGACTCCCACAATCCTATCCACTGACCCCAGGTTCCAGGCCAGGTAAGCAAGCTGCCTTGTTGCTCCAGACAAGCCAGCCACACCCAGGACTCTGCCCCTTAACCCACTGACCCAAGGTAAGACCAGGTTACTGACACTCCCCCCCATCCCCTGACCCTAGGCAAGGTCAGGTGAGGGAGTTGTGTCTTGGCTCCCCACCAGCCTGTGCCTCACATTGACCCATCCCACTGATACTGGGTTCCAGGCCAGGTAAGCAAGCTGCCCCATTGCTACAAACCAGCCTGTGCACCTGGGTCTCTGCCCATTAACCCACTGACTATAGGTTCTAGGATCCCGCTCCTGCTGAGGGTGGTGGAAAGCCAAGCTCTCATTTGAACATGGGCAGGTTGCAAGGTAAAAAGAACACACATGTGCAGTGCCCAACACCAAGTTTACCTAGCCCCACTATGGAAGCCTGCAATGAAAATATCAAAGAAAGGACACAGATTCAAGCCCATGAGAAGATGGCATGTTCAGGATATCTGTGCATGGAGTCTATATCCAAATTATTAATGGAAATGGAAGCAAAAGTTGATAATATGAGTGGAAATCAGCTTGCAAGCTTTGCCACCAGGCTCAATACATGGGAGGGAAAACAGGTGGACTTTGTTAGAACAGAAAATGAACTAAAGGCAAACCAGCAACCAGAGCTGGCTAAACTAAATGAAGACATAATCAAATACAAGAATGAGTACAAGGAAACATTAAGTAAGGCAACCTTTGAAATGAAAATGGCACTCAACAAAGAGAGGGAGACCATGCTAAAAGCTCTATTGGAAAACCAAAATCAAATGGAGATATTTAAAACATCTCTAGAATCCCGCACCACCAGATTTAATAACCTCAAAGACAGAACCTCTGACATGAAAGACAAAGCAGAAGAAAGAAATCAGGATTACAAAAACTTGAATAAATTCAAAAAAGCATGCAAACAAAATATGAGGGAACTATGGGACACCCCAAAACGACCAAACCTCTGGATCATGAGGATACCAGAGGAGGAAGAAATCCACGCCAAAGTCACAGAGAACATATTCAGCAAAATTATTAAGGAAAATTTCCCCATTCTAGCAAAAGAGAATCCCATCCAGATACAGGAAGCACAAAGAGCACTAAACAGGCAGGACCAAAGAATAAACTCCCCAAGACACATTATAGTAAAAACCCAAAACATTGAATGCAAGGAGAGGGTTCTAAAAGCATCAAGAGCAAAACAATGAATCGCATATAAAGGGAGTATAATCAGAGTTTTATTTATAAAAAAAATCATAAATAAAATATGAAATAAGTTAACAAATGAAATAAATTCCAAAAAGTATCTTTAAAAAAAAGGAAAGAAAAGGGAGATATCACGAAAGACACCAATGAAGTTGGAAGAATCATCAGGACATGATTCCAAAACCTCTATTCCACAAAAGTGGAGAATATGGAAGAAATGGATGAATTCTTTGACACCTGCCACCTACCAAAACTAAACCCAGAGCAGATAAAACTCCTAAATAAAACTATCACATTGATCAAAATTGAAAATGTGAAAAAAAACTCCCCAGAAGGAAAAGTCCAGGTCCTGAAGGATTCTCAGCTGAATTCTACCAAACCTCCATCACAGAACTCAAACCACTCTTTCTGAAGCTTTTTAGAGTAATCAGAGAACAGGGAATACTTCCAAACTCATTCTATGAAGCTTCCATCACTCTAATATCAAAATGGGACAAAGATAAATCAACAAAGGAAAACTATAGACCTATATCCTTGATGAACTTAGATGGAAAAATACTGAATAAAATCCTTAGAAACCAAATCCAATAACATATTAAAAGTATTATCCATCTCGGTCAAGTAGGCTTCATTCCAGGGATGCAGGGTTGCTTCAACATATGGAAATCAATTGACATTAACCACCACATTAATAAACTTACCCACAAAAACCACATGGTCATCTCAATCGATACAAAATCTAACACCACTTCATGATCAAAACACATGAAAGACTTGCAATAGAGGGCTTACCTCAACATAATTAAGGCCATATACAAAACTGCTGAAGCCCAAATAATACTCAATGGGGAAGGATTCAAGGATTTCCCACTAAATTCAGGCACAAGACAGGGGTGCCAACGCTCACCACTGCTCTTCAACATAGTCCTTGAAGTTCTAGTCAATGCAAGAAGACAGGAGAAAGACATAAAAGAGATACAAATTGGAAAGCAAGAAGTGAACGTATCCCTTTTCGCAGATGACAAGATCATATATATATATGAGACCCAAAGGTCAGCGCCATCAAACTACTGAAGGTGAAAAATACCTTCAGCAAAGTGGCAGGATAGAAAATTAACACAAAAAAATCAGTAACATTCCTGTATGCAAATGACATACATACAGAAAAGCAATCAGCGAATCAGTCCAATTTTCAATAGCCACAAATAAAATCAAATACCTTGGAACAATACTAACCAAGGATGATAAAGACTTGTATAATGAAAACATACAAATGCTCAAGAGGGAAATTGAGGATGCCATGAAAAGATGGAAAGATCTTCCATGCTCCTGGATAGGCAGAATTAATATTGTGAAAATGGCAATACTTCCAAATGCTATATACAGATTCAACACAATACCAATAAAAATACCAGCTTCATTCTTTGCAGACATAGAAAAAATAATCTCCAAATTAATTTGGAATGGCAAAAGGCCTCAGATATCCAAAGGCATCCATAGTAAAAGAAGCACATCAGGCGGTATCACCATAGCCAACCTAAAGATATACTACAAAGCCATAGTAAGAAAAATAGCACAAAAATAGACAGATAGACCAATGGAACAGAATTGAAGACCCTGCCCTGAACTCAAGCAATTATAGTTACTTCATATTCGACAAAGATACCAACAATATTAATTGATGTAAAGATAGCATCTTTAATAAATGGTGCTGGATAAATACTTGCAAGAAAATGAAACTAGACCCTCTCCTATTACAATGCAAAAAAATCAACTCCAAAATGGATCAAAGATCTTAATGTAAGACCTGAAACTCTGAAAACCCTGGAAGAAAATTTCAGGGGGACTCTATGAGATAAGAATAGGGAAAAACTTCCTGAAAAAACTTCCCATAGCCCATAACCAATGGGATCTCATTAAGATAAAAAGCTTTTGTACAGATAAGTATACAATACTCAAAGCCAATAGACCACCACCAAACTGGCAATTAATCTTTGCCAACTACAACACAGATAGAGGTCTAATATCTAGAAAGTAAAAAGAGCTCAAAAAATAAATAAAAAATTATCAAACAGCCCCCTCCTAAAATGGGGAAGTGAACTCAACAGGGAATTCGCAGAAGAAGATACAAATGGCCAATTTCCATTTGAGAAAATTTTCAATGTCATTAATCATCAGAGAAATGCAAATCAAAATAAAAAGATTTCACCTATTCCAGTCAGAATGCCAATCATTAAAATATCTATGAACAATAGATGCTGGCGAGGATGTGGGGAAAAAGGGACCCTCATTCACTGCTGGTGGGAATGCAAATTTGAACAACCACTATGGAAAGCAGTGTGGAGGCTCCTGAACAGGAAGCATATAGAGTTGCCAGCAGACCCAGATATCCCTCTAAGGGCATCTACCCCCAAGTTTCCTTGATGTAGCACGAAGACATTTGCTCAGTCATGTTTATAGCAGCTTAAGTTATAATAGAAAAGAATTGGAATCAACCCAAATGCCCATCAATGGATGAATGGATATCAAATTTCTGGTACATATATATTTTGGAATTCTATGCAGCATTAAAGGAAAAATGACAAAATGATATTTAAAGAAAAGTGGATGGACTTGGAGCAGATAATTCTTAGTGACCTCACATAAGAGCAGAAAGCCAAGCGCAGCACATTTTCCCTCATATGGGTTCCTAACAAGGTTAAGCCTGAACATTAATAAAACCTGTCAGTGAATAGAGAGACTGTAAAAGGGGATGGAAAGAACTGGGTGGGGGAGGAATGTGAAGGTGGGGAGACTCAATAAACTGAACTAAAAATAAATCGACACCATAAAACCCTAGGTTTTATAAAGTAAGCTCCCAAGGAAGCTGAGGGCACCACCTAGTATGAGGGGCCATGAAAAGAATGGGTGGAAGCCTAAACCCAGGAAAAATTATTCAGGCCTGCAACACCCTATCCCAGTCATTGGTTCCTTCCCACACTGATCAAAAAGACCCACAATGTCACCAAAACATGACAGCCTTCTGTCAAAGCTCTTGAATACCTGCCCCAGGTCTAAGGTAAGACGCTATTGCTTAAGAAATCATAGAGTGTCATCAAACAATAACTAGAGATCCTGCTAGATCCAGAATGGTAACCAGCTCCCATATGGTAGCATGTGTAACACTGGAAGGTGTGGCATGAGCTGCCAGGGGAAATTAGTCACCGATATTTGGAGAAAGCAGAGACCACTGATATACAACATAGACAGTTGTCACAAGAATGCTGAACACACTACTATATGCAAGAGACCAGCAAGTCAAGAAGTGCTCATTTGTGCAATAGTGGTGCTAAAACTAGGAGGGAAATCAAGGGCTTACTGATTGGCTAAGAGATCTGCTTAGTAACGAGGAACCATTAACTGAAGCTGGGATCAGCTTCAAAATCCTATGAAGCTAGCAAAATCCTATGGGGACCAAGAACTCCTGCTCCTTGGGGCAATTCCCACTACCAGAGAGATACAAAGAGGCTACACTCATTAATGCCTAGCCAAAATAACAATGTTGTCTCATTTAACCTATATTCATCTCACTCTCTGATGGAGATTCTGTTTGTATTTTTCAGAAGACAGTGAGAGAGACGGGGATAACCCAATTCCACCAACAAGACATTGGATGATGGCTGACATCCTGGCAGGAGACAAACCACCCCTGGCCTTCACACAGGACCCAAATGAAACCTATGATAAAGTGACAAGACAAACAGGAGACCAATCACCACAGCAAGTCTTATAATCCATGAAAGGTCAATGGAGACAGACAGTAATGATACCCAACAAAAAATAGGGCAAAGGTCCAGGGATAGTTAAGATATCAACAATAAAGCCGACTTAAAATTCACCCACTATGACTCAGAGAACTGAGAGGAAGAGGGGGTGGAAAGAGTGTAAGAGCCATCCATGGTGGGGCAGAATATCCAGAGACATTGCCCCCTCAGCAGCAATGCACAAAGGGGGAAGGAAAAAAATAAAAGAAAAACTGGCTACCTCTGGTGCAGTTCATAACCCCCTAACCTATGCACAGATCTAGTATGTGCACCATGGAAGGACCCCAGTGGGTTGGGGTCAGAGAGAAGGGAAATGGGGATTCCTGTTTGTCTCTTCACTTTCTCCTAGATTTCATTTGGGCCCTGTGTGAAGCCTAGGGGTAGTTTGTCTCCTGCCAGGATGTCAGCCATCATCCAGTGTCTTGTTGGTGGAATTGGGTTGTCACTGGCTCTCTCAATGCCTTCAGAATAATACAAACAGAATGTCCATCAGAGAGTGAGATCAATATAGGTTACATGAGACAACATTGTTATTTTGTCTAGTTCTTAATGAGTGTAGCCTCTCTGTATCTTTCTGGTAGTGGGAATTGCCCCCCTAGAAGCCCAGGTTCTTGGTCCCCATAGGATTTTGCCATGGATCCCAGTTCCAGTTAAAAAGCATTCTGATCTTGACTATGTCAAATGTCTCATCAAACCCAAGTGGTAAAAGCAATAGCATTTAAAGGAAGATAACAGCAAGTTGAAGAGGTGGCTTGCTATCCCACACCCTGGACACTATGAATGTCCAACAGCATACCCTGGTTGAGTCTAATAAGAAAAAAATACCAGGCTCTGAAAGCTCTACAGCCACATGGAGTAGTCCATGTTAATTTTCAGAGGAATTTGGTGAACAAATGACTAGATATCCACCAAACCTTGGTACTAATGAAAAATACAGTGCATTCTGAGAAAAATCAATATATAGTTTGCCTGAAGGTATCCCAAAGGAAACATTCAGTTATTGAGGTTTAAAATACGTTAGCCCCAGAATAATAAAATTTTTGAATTGCAGGCGTTTGCAAGAACAGCAAAGGGGTTAAAGACATTTTATATTTTATCAAAGCTCTAAAACTCCTCTGCAGAGTTTTTATGCATTTTATATGCTTCCTTGCTGCTTCTTCATGCAAAAGCCTTCACCAATACCTCAGAGTATTGCTTTATGTTTAGACCTTCTTAATTTGCTCTTCAAATAAAATATCCTCAGTCCCATGCCTACATGTCTTCCACAAGTTCATTGGGTCATTGAAGATTGGGCTGGGGGAACTGGGACCATACATGAAGGAACAGACATTTGTCAGCATTTCAGTATTGCTTGTTGTTTTTGTTTTTGGAAAATAAGTCCTTTCTTTGCAACTACTTTTGACTTTGATTTTAAAGATGTATCTTATGTTGTCCAATAGTATGAAGAAATGAAAAATTATTATTTAAATAAATGCAATAAAATGCTAGTGCCAAATATTAAAGGCTAAGATTGTCTCCACCAGGGAAAGGAAAAGCATACCCATATGGATAAGTTGGAAAATTAGTATCTCCACTTGGACAAAATCACAAGATTAATTCAGGAAATAACCTAACTTGACCATAGAAGTCTATATTTATGAGTTAATCTGAAGTATTTGTTCAAAAATATCATTACCTTAATCATAAGGGAAATGCAAATCAAAACCACAATGAGATACCATCTTACCCCTGTCAGAATGGCAATCATAAAGAAAACCAACAACAACTGTTGCTGGCGAGGATGCTGGAAAAAGGAACCCTCATTCACTGCTGGTGGGATTGCAAACTTGTGCCACCATTATGGAAAGCAGTGTGGAGACTCCTAGACAGAATGGACATAGACCTACCAATGGACCCAGCTATATCACTCTTCTAGGCATCTACCCGCAAGATGCCACATGTCGATGCAGAAAATTTTGTACAACCATATTTATAGCAGCTCAAATCATAATAGCCAAGAATTGAAATCAACCCAAATGCCCATCCACGGAGGAATGGACAGCGAAACTGTGGTATATTTACACGGTGGAATTCTACTCAACTGAAAGGAAAAATGACATATCGAAATTTAGTAAAAAATGGTCTGACTTCGAGCAGATCCTAAGTGAACACTCAAAAGAACAGAGAATTGAATGCCGCATACTCTCCCTCATATGTGGTCCTTAACAAGATAACAGTTTTCTCTATGCAGACTAGTAGAAAGAAGGGTGAGGTTATGAATGAGGTGTAAGGGATGGGGGGAGGGGAATGGCTTAAGCATGAGGATAAACCAAATTAGGTTCAAAAACGTAAAATCCTCATGAGCATACTGTAACCTACAGAGCAAGTAGTGGGCATCAACTGGCAAGAGGGGCCATGAGTAGTAGGGGAGATTGTCTAAGCCTGTGAATAATTGAGCAGTCTGGCAACCCCAGGTCCCAGCCACTGGTTCCTTCCCTCACTGAGCTGTTGACCAAAGTGAACCATGAGGTTACAAAAACAAGACAGAATTCTGTCAAAGCACTTGAACACCCTCCCCAGGCCTGAGGAAAAACCCTGTTGCTGAAGACACCACAGAATGCATCACACACCACAGATCAGCATCGAGAGACCCTTGAAGGTCTGGAACGGTAACCAGCCCCCAGATGGCAGTTAGTGCAGTGCTGGAAGGCATTGCACAAGCTGCCAGGAGAAGCAGATAATGACAGCTGGAGTAAACAGACCACTGGCATGAAACACAGTTTGTGGCCATGAGTAGGCTGACCACACCTCCTACTGGGAAAGAACAGCAAACCAAGAAAGGAGCACTTGTGCAATGGAGGATCCTGGGCCTGGGGGAGACAATCAACAGCTATTAAATTCAGCCAAATATTCCACTCAGTGAGGGGGAACCCTTGATTGGAACTGGGGATTCAGGGCGATATGCACTGGATCCCGTACTCTTGGGCTCCCAAGAAAAGATGCACTATGCCAGCGACTGATGGGAGGCTTCTAAAAATAGAATCTAGGTAATCCAAAATGGTGTATATTTGTTAACCTATATTGATCTCACTCTCCAATGGAGATTGTGTTTGTATTTTTCAGGATGCAGGGAGAGAGCTGTGGCCCATAAAACCCTACCAACCGACCACAGGCAGAAAGCTGAGATCCTGGCAAGAGATGAGCCACCACAGTCATATGGTGGAGGATCCATATGGAACCCTGCAGAGAATGACGGGATAAACAAGGGACCCACAGCCACAGCCATTCAACCAACTCAGGATAAGACAGTGAGACAGAAAGCAACGATTCTTGACACAAAAACCCCTAAGCTCACATTAAAGCAGCCTTAATACTCATCCACCACGACTCAGGGAAATGAGCGGAAGAGGGGGCAGAAAGATTGGGAGAGCCGTGGTGGGGGAGAATAGCAGAGACTTGGCAACCCTCAGTAACTACACACTTGAGACATGAGAGCCCGGCTGAAGAATGAGCTATCCATGGTCCCCTACCACAAAGACTGATACAGACGGCCCATGGAGGAGGATATCCAGCTGACTGGGGATGGGGGAGGGGTGCAACAGGGAATTGGGGATAACAACTCATGGTTGGCCCACTAAACAATGTAACTCATTATGGACAATAAAAAATATATACCATGAACTGAAATCTGTCCAAGGAAAGAAAACAAATTATCTCAGAAATAAATCAGACCAGATTGTTTAGTCCATATGATATGATACACTTCCCTGCTTTTTCCAAATTAAAAAAAAAAATCTGTCCATCATCAAAGAAGTTACTGAAAATAAGCATTTGACGAAAAATCCAATTTCATAGAATCCATTGCAATTTGGGGGCAGAAGTATTTAAAGGTACTATTCATTTAATAATAGCTTTCTTCCAACTAAAAAAATTATTTGAACACATTAACAAGTACATTTTTTGTCTTTTCCTAATCATACTGTGGCACTTACTCTACCACCTGTCATGAAAAACGCCATTTGAGGAAATATTTACAAAATTGTCTTCATAATCCTACTTTAATAATCACAGTCATGTGACCAAATGAATCACAAGCAGAATCATTGGGATTATCATGCTCAGAGCTTGTCACCAAGAAACAACCCATTATCATTT